>NW_021026249.1:834209-873081 GCF_004153795.1 Camellia sinensis | reverse complement strand
GCAGAGATGTCTGGACTTAAAATTAAATTTAAAATTAACCATGCTAATTTTAATATATATATATATATTAATTCTAGCCTAGGATTTTAAAATTAACTATCGGACAAATTTTCAGTAGTCTCAAAATTTGTGATATTTGACTTTCGTGAAATTCGACATACAATCTCTTAGGTGATAAGGCGTTTGATTGTCTCTCCTTCCACTACTTCAAATTACATATAATCTATACGCATACAATGATTAAAAGCAAGACGCAAATAAATAGTATGTTATATATTATATTAGAAAATATTTTAACGCTTATAAAAGTGGAGCATAGATATTGGACCATACACAATGCAATGTGATTTTGGCTTCTAGATCAAGGCAAACAGCACGAAAGGCACTAACAAAATCATGTGACAACTCACTCCAATTTGCCTATTAAAAACCCCAATCAATTTGGCAAATCACCTATTAGCCTCGTTACAACTTTCATGCACCTCCTACGGTAACGAAAACCTTCTCTCGGATCACCTCCACGACCTTCACCTTCTCCTCTCTCTCTCTCTCTCTCTCTCTCTCTCTCTCTCTCTCTCTCTTCCAAAACAATTTCTTTAGACCTAGAATATCAAATTTCCAGCCACTGACGTCATAAATGTCGATAACCAAACCCACAATTCGATCCTTCGAAGCTCCTGTTGATGTTTTTGTGATCACGGACAATTGCAACTCCAATCATGGTTTTGATTCCTAGGAAGCTAGATGACACTACTGTGACCGGACCACCGGACTCTGGCATCAAGTGCAACCTCTTGCTCATTTGCTACAACCCAATGTATATAAGTCCTCCACCACGCCGCCGGCCACCACCACCGGCCTCCAAATTGCCGCCTACCCAAGTACTGCCCTCCACCACCTTCGCCATCGTTCATTTATGTAACAGGTCAACCGGGGAATTTTATATCCCATCGATCCTTATTTTTCCAGTGCTGGTCGGAATTTTGCCGTGGGGATGCCACTTTTGATGGGTTGTGCATTGGTGGGGCTTCTGGCATTTTGGTGAATTTTGTTGTAAGATTCAATGTTTCAAGGAAAGGAGCTTTTTTGGTGAATTTTATGCAAATGTTGAAGCTTTACAGATTCCAAGGACCAGAAAATTTCTTGGTTTGATAAGATTTAATCCCTAGGATGTTTTGCTAGCCTTATCTGAATTCTCTAGCATTTGGTGATTTCAATAAACAACATTTTCTTTTTTATTTTCTTATAATTTTCTGGGTTAGTGGATGTATTGATCTGATCTTAATGCTATTATAATTGTCTCTTCTCTACCACTTCTTCTTTTTTTTAAATTAACGATGGTGTTTAGAGTTTTTGACCCAACTAATCCCCAGTATATTTAGTCCACGATCCACATGTATCACGTATGGCCATGGGACATAAATTAAATGCTTCATAAAATTCAAAATTTATTAATTGGCTTTTGGTCTAATAGTTGTGTAGCACGGTTTTACGGCGTAAGATTATGAGTTCAATTATTATGAAGATGAGTTTAATATCATTTATTTATTTCTCTTATATTAAGAAACTTGTTCGTAGTAATTTTGTAATTATTTATTTCTTTCAAAGTCTGAGTTTGTTGAGTTTTGATGATTGTTTGACCTTTTATTGTTTGTTGAGCTAGTGATCAGTATTTATAATTACTCTTTGTCAATTGACCAAAAAAAAGAAAAAAAAAATGGGCATTTTAATATTTTGATGAATTATCACGTTTTCATTAAGTTTAGAAGCATAGACTGAACTTAGAATTAGTAACAGAATAAATGGATTACATGAATTTTTAAAAGTAGATTCAACAAATAAATATGATAAGATTTTTATTTATTCATGTATTTTTTATGCATCGTTTATATTGTTATGTTTTTGGTCGAACGGTACCCAAGAATGAATTGATGAATGCTTAAGCAATTGGGGGATCCACATGTATCACGTATGGCCATGAGGACATAAATTAAACACTTCATAAAAATCAAAATTTATTAATTGACTTTTGGTCTAATAGTTGGTGTCGCACCGTTTTATGATGTAAGATTGTGAGTTTAACTGTTTTATAAAAATGAGTTTAATATTATTTCTCTTATATTTAAGAAACTTGTTCGTAGTAATTTGTAATTATTTATTTCTTTGAAAGTCAGAGTTTGTTGAGTTTCATGATGGAAAATGCTAGAGGTCCTAAATTTTCTACTAAATAAATGATCAAATGTCTCACATGGGTGCCCATCGTGAGACATTTGGTCATTTGTTTGGTAGAAAATTTGGTGTCCCTAACATTACCCTTTGATGATTGTTTACCTTTTAGTTGTTGAGCTAGTGATCAGTATTTATAATTACTCTTTTGTCAATTGACCCCCCCCCCCAAAAAAAAAAAAAAAAAAAAAAAAAAAAAAAAAAGGTGGGCATTTTATATTTCGATGATTATTATGTTTTCAATAAGTTTAGAAGCATAGACTGAACTTAGAATTAGTTATAGAAAATAAATGGATAAATATGAATTTTTAAAGGTGATCCAACAAATAAATGTGATAAAATTTTATTTATTCATGTATTTTTATGCATCGTTATATTGTTTTTGCTTTTGGTGAACGGGACCCAATAAACTACAAAAAATTTTAATACATATTATTATTACTAAAATATATTTAATCCGTAATTTAATATTTTAAATTTTAAAATAATATAATTTTTTATCGATGTCGATTTTTAATAAAATTAATATTTTTAGATTTATCCTATCAAGATCTATCAAACAATATTCATGCTGATTATAAAATTCTAAAAAAATATATTTAAAAAAATACCGTCGAAATTGATGTAAACACTAATATGTTACTCTGTTTCACAGTAACATAGTACTCTAATTTACAATAATATTTTACTGTTACAAAAAATAGAGTACATACTAGATGAACCAACCAAAATACACATACACAGCTGTTGGCTTTTTGGCTTTCTAAGGCTATTATTGTAATTGCAAGCGTGCCAGCAAGGATCAATCAGTCCTTACAGAAAATTAATTGCCAACTAATTATCAGACGATTATGTTTTAGTTCTTTCATCCTCACTGAAGAAGACTTTTACTGGTGACTTGATTTATGAGAATTAAGCAAAATGACAATTAAATGAAGAACAGTTGAAGCATTTCATTAAAATAAAAAACTTACAATGATCCAAATTCAGCCTTGCAGAGGTTTACAGCAACAATCTACTTGAAACTACTCCTATGAACGAAGTGCAGTGCAAGAATTTAAAATACAGGAATGTAAAGAACAGGAAATGTAAGACTGGAAATGTAAAAACTGGAAAGGAAAATAATAAGTATAATAAGGCTGGTTTTTTGGATCTGAGTCTAGGGGTCTTTTCTGAGCCTTCTCTGCTATTTATACTTCTCAAGGATGACCATCGAACTGTATTTTCAACCGTCGAACTACTCCTCCATGATCGCTGATCATGTTGCCTTATAATTAGCTCCACTATGCCATCACTTGCAGTTAGGCTTCCCTCCTAAATTTGAATTCAAATGTGAGTAACTGTTGAAGCCACATCACCTTACATCTCTTTGTTGATCCACTGCTACTCTGATCTTGTAATAACCAATACTATCTGCCACGTATACGATTAGGATCGAAGGCTTGAATAGTCTTCCTGTATTACCCTTATTCTGCCACGCATCGAATTGTAATTGGTTTGTACAAAATATGTAGCCAACATTACCCCCCGCACTAATATACCCAATACTTGATGATATTAGTGGATCAAGGTCTTTTATCCACGTCTTAGAACGTGCATGGGCTTCGCAGTCTTCCAAAAATGCAACTGTCATTTATCATCTGCATTAAACTCTCCTTCAATCTTTTGAACACCCCCACCACCTTAGTATTCGAATAGACTGATACATTTTTTATGGTCGAATCAATTTTCTCCTCCATTGATCGAACACATGAAGAGTCATCTGATGATGATGTTCCTTCTCGAAAGAACCTCCATGCATTAATTAGCCACCTTTACCCACCTTTCTATATTCAGGTCATGGATGCCTTTGTAAATTATCAACCCTTGGACTACGAACACATTGCCCTTAATCCTTTGATTCAGAAACTTACAAACATGGACATGGGAAGTTCTTCTTCTGACTCACCCTTGGACTACGAACAAACTGCTCTCAATCCTTTGATTCAGAAAGTCGCAAATACGGACATGGGAAGTTCTTCTTCACAACCCTCTACATGGGGTAAGGCTGCAGCTTTTTCTTCCTCTGGGGCTTCTGACTAGACAAGCTGGTCAAAACTTGAGGTTTGTGATTTAAGGGAGCGAATCAACCATCACTTTGTCGAGTTTACTGGCCCTTTAGAGTTCCCTTCCTATGTGCGAAGCTCGGTGGTCTATCCTTATGTGCCCATCGACCATCAGCGCAGTTTGAAGGAGAATCTGCTTGTAACATGGTACACATCCTCCATGCCTACAAAGATAGTGCACACTGCCCGACGTCCCGAAGAGACACAAAGGTACAATTGTAACAACCTTCGTCACTGTTTACCGATTAACTACCGATTACTGCTAAACTGAGACTGATTATGATTGGTAATCAAACTGATCGAAATACTGAACTGATTAACTGAAATCTGGAACTGAATTGATTAAGTATATCTGTTTAATTGTATGTCTATCTGTTGACTGTTTGATTATCTGTTCATGCCTTTGTGTTTAAATTGCGAATTGAAGGCCTTATCGGCGGCCGAATCTGAAATTGATTGATGATTTGTGATCCTTAGAATTAATGTGATTTTATAGCATATTCAGTTAAAATGTGATTTGGTATGATTAAATTGGATTAAAATAAGTTAAATTACAAGAGTTGGACTTAATTGTCATTTTGCCACTTAGTGGACTTTCATGAGCCTCTTAGTTGATCTATAATGTTAACATTTCAACACTTCATCAGCCCATCTTTCTTGTTCTTGCCGACTTAAGAGAGAGTGAGAGGTAGAGAAAGCTTGAGTTCTTCACAATTTGGCTTAGAGTCTTGTAGAGATTGAAGGATTCTTGCATATTGAGCCTCTAGACTTGTAATTGAGGAACCTAGGTATGAATTCTATCCTCCTTATTGTGTATTTGAGTCCTTTCTAGCATGGATCATGGTAGTTTAAAGAGTTAAGTCAAGAATTGGTTCAATAATGTTGAATTGGAACTCATTCCATGCATGCATGTTTGAATTGTTGAGTTGATTTCATGGTAAAATGTTATATGCATGTTCATATTGTGTTTAAGTCCATGATTTCATCTTGTCCTTGGAAGAATTGGTTCATTAGAGCATGAAATTGAGCTTTGAAATGTGTTTTTCATATTCTTGAAAATTGGTTTGAAATTGAGTTGTTTGAAAAACCCTTGGGCCTTGATTTTACAATTGAGCTTTGGAATCATATTAAACTATGAGTTTTGGGATGTTTTCTGGAAAATTGGCCCAAGAGGATCGAAATTTATGTTTTAAAACTTGAATTTGAACTTGAGGTTCAAATCTGAGAATTCCAGATTTTGAACTCACGCTCGAGCGGGGTGACTGGCGCTCGAGCGTGTAATTCGTGCTTCCAGTACTTTGCACTATTTTGAAGTCCGCTCGAGCGGAATAATTGACGCTCAAGCGGGACATTGTGTCTCATGCTCGAGCGGGTGTCGAGCGACCAATCGAGCGTGATTTTCGCCTATCCAGCACTTTTAACTGTTTTGCAGAACGCTCGAGCGGGTAAGCCTACGCTCGAGTGGAAACCTTTGTCTGCATGTCCGCTCGAGCAGAGTAACATACGCTCGAGCGTGACCTCTATTTTCTGAAAATTCTGAAAATGCTTTTAAAGTACATCTTTGCATCCTCATCCCATCCTAGGCATTATTAGGCCTAGTTTAAGGCATCTTAACGAGGATATAGATGTAGAACACACCGAGGCAAATTAGGAATTAAGTTATTATCTTTCCCAACTATGTAACTTAGTGTGTGTTCAATCTGTTAACTGTTTTGGGTTGGTTTTCGGGGACGCGCTCTAGCTGCTTATAGCCCAGAACTCTGTGAATAACAACTGTGTAAAGATATGTTCAAAATGATTATCTTCTGAACAATTGAACTGTATTGCTTTCTGACCTGTTACTGTTAATTGAATGAATGTATGTCCTATATTCTGAACTGTATTGTGGCATCCTTAGCAACTACTGTTTACTGTTACTGTTACAGAGATCTCTGTCGGTTCCCTTGTTGGAACCACTACTGTTTACTGATTGATGGCCATCATTTACTGTTCGGTCTTTTAAGACCTATTATTTGCTGTACTGTTATGCTAATGGATGTACCACATAAGACTGTTATGACTGAATGACTGAAATACTGAATCAACTGACTGTTTTCAATACTAAAAGGACATTCATTCATAACCTCTTTACGCATTACGTTATTCACTGGGCTTTAGCTCACTGATCATATATATATGTAGGTGTACAGGCACCAGACCGTGGTTAGAAGCGTCGGGGTAAGCTCCAGTTTTGTCAAGCCAACCACTATGCCTCACTGCGAGGTTCCGAGCCCATCAAGTTATGGCTTAGGGGTGTTTTAGTTCCCCCTTCTGTCTCTGTAACCGTTTTGTTTACTGTACTGTACTGTTTAATAGGGATTAGGTCCCTGAACTGAATGATTGTATATATGTACATACTGTTTTGTCCGACTGTATATATATTTGAATGAAAGTCTTTTTGGCATACAGACTATCACAGCTCATTGGACATTATTTATTTACTGTATTGGCTTCCGCCAGGCCCCTGTACTCTGTTTTACTGTATTACTGTTAAGCAGGCCTTCGGTAATCTTGGATTACTGGCCGGTTACAGTGCTAAAGGGTTTGGGTCATGACAACAATCCACATTCTTAGCCCAAAAGGCGAAGCTTTGCTCTTCTGATTGGCTCGATTATATTAATGCCCTTGTTCCTTCTGTCCTTGCTCCTCCTCCTAAAGTGGAGGCTTTCATACCTTCTCCTCCGTCAACTCCTTGTTGGACAGAGAGACTGGGGCTTGCTCTCTTTGAGGATAAGGTCTTTCCTCCTTACAAGCCTCCACCTTCTCCTACTCCAGCTGAGCAGAAGCAAGCCCAACTTCTGCTTGCGGCCTTCTCTTACTTGTCTTTCAATGTTCTTGAGGACGACATCCCTCTTAAGAACCTTCGATGGGCTTGCGACATTCTGACTCGGGGTCACGTCCTCAACCCTCTTGCCCATGCAGAGCTTCACATGTTTTTGGACCAACTTTCATTACTCCTCCACTGGCATCGGACCTCTGTGGCCACTACTTAATCTTTGGACCAACTCTCATCCCTTCGAGTTCACGCTCAGTACGAAGTAGAGAACTTCATTGAAGAATTCGAAAACTTCAACAATAAAGATTCTGCGTACTGGGATGACTTGGATATAGGCGAGTTGGAACAAGGATTGAGAGAAACAGCATTCGAAATAAAGGCTGAAGAGCTCTTTTATGAAGTGAGAGCACATCAGCTTATGCATCCAATCCTAGAAGAAATAGAGGATAGAATAAAGAAAGAACAGAAATTCAATGGTCATAGTTGAACCAAATTTCATGATCTTGTTATTTATTCTATTCTCTACTTTTATGAGCTTGAATTTGTACCCAAAGAGGGCCATTCAATGTAATTGCTTTTGTTTTAATACAACTAAGACTTTTCATTGTTCGACATTGTTTTATCTTGTCTCCATTTGTCTTTAAAAGCAAATTTAGGGCTTCGAACTGGACAATCTTATCCTTCGAATCTGGACTCAATCGTTTTAAATGAAACACTAAAAAAAACAAACATGAACTTTTCCAATTTATGGAATAAAGTTGACAGTTTTGTTGATTTTCATTTAAAATCATTGCTTTGAATTTTAACAATCTTACCCCTTAAAGCTTGTTCCAATCATAACCAACATATGGTCTTGGTTAGTATAATCAATCAATTTTAAATTGACCTTCTTTCCTTCGAACAACAGTCCATACTTTCAAGAATATGGAAGCTCCTTTTGAGGGCTGCACTGTTTTAGTTCGAAAAGACAATCTCTTTCTGTATATATATATAAACCAACTAATGGTTTTGATGCTTCAAACACCAATTCCCATCCGTAAGGGGTCTTAAGTTTTGCTTCGAAGGACATTACTCTCATTTAAGAAACCTAAAACAGGTCTTTAATCCCTTTGAAGTAAACAAATACTTGAGCATTCTTACATCCTTAGGTATGGAATGTGCTTCGAAGTCGGCTTCTCTGCTTCGAAGCCGTTGTTATTTGACTTTTGGCACCAAAATCTGGTTTCGAAGCCAAATATTTTACTTCGAAGCTGGCATCAACATCTTGGATGTGTTTTTCCCTCCAAAAGTATCAATATTGAAGGAAACTCTTCGTATCTGTACTTTTAGTACTTCACAAATCACACGATACATTTTCCAGACACAAAGGTTTTTAAAACCCTTTTTATTTCATGTTTTGAAATCACTTTCTTTCTTAACACACAATCCCTTTATCTCTACTGACTCTTTACTCCCTTTCCTAACTTTGTCCTCTGAGAAAACTTTCAATCAATGGCTTCTTCTTCATTGAAAGTACCAGTTGTAGAGCGCGCGAACCTGTCTGTAGCCCTGAAAAGGATCATCGATACAGAATGTGAAAAGTACAAGGCCGGTGAGAAAAGCGCCATCGATGGACGCATCTTCATCCCTCGACGTCATGAGCAACAGGACTATGTGCTTGGGCCCATCTTCAAGGAGATTCTTATTGAACTTCCAGCATTATATCCACGTTTAGAAGACCACTGTCTCCTTTATGAAGGTGGTCTTGACTGGGGAACCTAGAGGATGAACCGTCCCCACCGATGCTAGCCCACAGTGAGACCGGAGTGGCAAGAATGGTATGATCGAGTTGTCCCTGCTAGGACTTTGGACCTTCAAGAGCTCTGCCTTCTCGATGCCCTTCGACTATCCAGGTTTACCATCTCAGAAGACCCTTTCCTAATTCTTGCTGCCCTTTGCTTCTGGAATTCTGCTTTAAATTTTTTCCAATTCAGATGTGGAATGATGGCCCCTACTGCTCTTGATATTTGCCATCTATTAGGATTGTCTCCCATTTGTACCTCCATTGGACCAGATTATCTTGACTTACCGGTCCCTTTTTCCCTCCCCTCCCTTAACTCATCCTACAGTGACTTTGTCAAGGCTGAGAATAGAAAGGAGGGCCATGTAACTGATAAGGAATTCTTTTCTTTTATACTATATTGGCTTTGCAAATTCCTTTTTTGCACTTCTTCTCAATGAATCATGCCTGAATTTGTCCCTCTTGCCAAAGCTCTTGTCCTACAGAAAAAAGTGGCCTTAGCTCCATATGTTTTAGGTCATGTTTATAGGGCTTGTTCCATTTTTTGTGAGAAACTCTTGGATGCCAATCAAGGAGGTCCATTTTGGATACTTTAGCTTTGGCTTTTTGCTTATTTTGCTGAGCTACAATCTAAGTGCCTTAAATTTTTTGAGCCAAACCCTCTTACTCATGGCATGACGCTCGCCAATGCTTCACTTTATCCTTCTACTTTTGCTTTTTACTTCTCTTTCTTCCACCAACTTTCAGTTTCCCTTCCTTCTTACAACTTTTGTCCCTTCGAACCCATTACTATTGGCCCATCTTGGTTGAAGAATTTTCTAAGTGATAGGTTCTGTGTTTCACCTCCTCACAAAGATATATGGGCTTCTATTCTGATCCCCAGAGAGTTATTCATTGGGGCTATGAACCCCAGAGCTTATAATGCATTGCTGAGCCCTATTGTCTTGCTCAATTTGCTAGACAATTTGGCTTCTCACAAGGGGTCCCAATACCTCTCTGCAGTAACACCAATCTAAGTCTTACTAGCAGGGATTTAAAGGTTCGAAGGTCCAGACTAGAAAAGGCAGCTTCTAAGTTTATACAGGACTTGATCGATTTTGAATATATCTCTTTCATTCCTCAAGGTAACCTATTAAAGAGGTACCAAAACTAGTAGGTGACCAACATAGAAGTATACTTGGCCATTGCTCCTCAAGACTTATTAATGGTACTGGATGCATCTCAATCCAAGCCCAAAGGAGCTGGAGTTGCCACTTCTTCCACTGTTCTTACCACTTCAGTTCCTGTGCCTGCCACCACACAGTCTACTTCTGCTGCTTCCACTCTTCCTAGAGTTACTCGGGCAGCATCTAAGAAAGGTATATACCCTTGTTTCTTCTCCTTTTTGTCTTTTTTTTTTATAATGCTTCTTAACCTTATCTTTAGTTCTTCTTTTGTGAAGGTGGTGCGGGTGCTTTACCAGGCGATTCTCCTCAGAAGACCCAAGCTTTACATCTCCTCAGGAGGAAACAGCAAAAGAAGAAAAGGAAACTCTTGTCTGATCAAAGAAGAAAGAGAGCAACTGTCTCTTCTTCTGGTTTGGCTCAAGATCCCACTCATGAGACAACTGCCAGAGTAGTAGCAGAGGAACTCACTTCTGAGGAATCTGAATCCCAGATTGAAGAGAGAGAAATTGAGAAGGAGTAGGCAATACCAATATAGAGAAAAAAGAGAAGGAAGATGACTGTCTCCCCTTTTAATTTGGTCGAAGACCTTATTCATGAGACAGTGGCCAAGGCAGTAAAGCAGGAACATTCTAAGGCCATAATTGTTTTTGAGAGAGATGAGAAGAGACGACAGCAGCAATTCTTAAGAGATGAAGCTGCTGCTACTGATGCAATCCAAAGGGAAATTGTAAGAAGGCAACATATTGCTGAGCACTATTGCCTTCGTAGCTCTCCTATTGTTGCTATCACTTCTGAAACAAGTAACTTCTTCCAAGCCTCTACTATTTTTTCTTGTCAAACTTTTGGTATTGAGACTTGACATTACTTTGTACTTCTTTTTTTGCAACAACAACTACTGAGTCTGCTCTTCCAATAAGGACTCTCTCAGTTTTAGTTGAAGTTGATCAATTGCAAAATGTGAGATCCATTCAGATAATACTCCCACTTCCTAGGTCTACACTTTCCGTACTCTCCTTGAGGCCAAGTATTCCTGCATTTCTTTCTTTTGGTTTAAATCCATACCTCCCTTACTTGTCTTTTGATCTATCTCAATTTAATTCTCTCTCAAGCCTTGCTCTTCCTTCTCTTCCTAAGGAAATTCCAGCTATTACCCTCTCTTCGATGGTAGCTGATTACCCTATAGAGGGTGCTAGCAGTTCTCCAACTCGTAGTTTATTACCTCTACCTAGTTCCAGCCCTTCTTTCCTCAACTTGTTGGTAGCCAGAACTATAGAGACTGCTGAAGATGCCCCACCCCTTTCTCCTATTCCTGTGTCCTACACCAAAGCTCTTTCTGCACCTTTCATGTCCACGGATGAGGTAGACATCTTCGAAGTAAGACTAGCCAGTCTCTTCAACATGTCTTCTACCTCTCCAATGGCTAGTGATGAGACTGAGCCATTAGTTTTGGCTGATTCCCAACTAGAAATTTTTGAGAGCTCTCCCTCTAGTAGTAAGCCTTCTTCACCTCTGATGGAGTTGGACAGCTGTCTGGAACTATTGACATCCTTTTCGAGGATTCCTTTCGAGGCCTTAGAGAGACCTATAATGAGAAATGGCTTCCTTCAATGCTGCAAAATTGTTGAGTAATCCGACATGAATGTCTCAAATCATTTGTCTCAGGCAACAGCCATTATTGACTTTTACATCAACATTTGCCATGCTGCCAAGGCTGTAAAGGAGAAATTGGTTAGAGATCAGAGCTTTGTTTCCAAAGTACATACTAAAGTATCAGAGCTAAAGGAGCAACATTCCTCTGTCTCCCAGTTTCGAACTCAACTACTAGAGAAGAAAGCTCAACTTGAGGAAGAACTGTCTGCAGTCAATCAGGCCTTAGTCCGAACTAACAATAAGTTGCTGATTACCAATCAAGGGCTAGCCAATCGAAAGCAAGAAATGACCACAGCCATCCAGTTATTTTCATCATTCAAGAATAGAACATCTGTTGTAAAAGAACAACTGAGGCATTATACTAATTTTTGGGCCAATTTATGGCAAAATGTATTCAACTCTCTATGAAAAGCAAATTCTTATTTATCATTTGACTATTCTTATATTCTTTTATTTAGCATTTATTCTGTTCCTTGTGTTTCCCAAATAGTTGGAAAATAAGGTTTCAAATATCTGCCATTAATCCTTTTAGGATGTACATACCCATTTAAATTTCTCAAATGGTATGCTCCAAAAGGCAGGACTCGATGAACATGATATGGTCCTTTCCAGTTAGGTGACCATTTACCAAACTTATGGCTCTTGATCCCTATTGGGAGTATTGTCTTCTATACTAAATCACCTTCATCAAAGCCAATGTGTTTGACTTTTTTATTATAGTTTTTGGCTGCTTTTTTCTTTTGAAAATGAATGCTATTTAATGCCAGAATTCTAGCTTCATCTATGCTTTCTAATTCCAAGCACATACTCTGATGGTATTGCTCAAGATCTAACTGGTCTTGGCATCTTACCCTCAAGGACTTAACATTAATTTCCACAGGTAACACTGCATCATGCCCATATACTAAGGCATAAGGAGTGACTCCTGTGCTTGACCTTGGGGAAATTCTATAAGCCCACAATACATCCAACAATAAGTTATGCCAATCCCTAGGATTGTCTTCCACAACCTTTTGTATTCGTTTTTTTAAGGATTTATTGGATGATTCAACTTGACCATTGACTTGTGCATAATAGGGGGTGGAATTAACAAGGCTAATTCCAAACTCTGCCACAAAATACTTCACCATTTTCCCATCGAATACTGTCCCATTATCAACAGTTATAGTCTGTGGGATACCAAATCTATGGATTAAAACCTTAATGAATCCAATGACCTTAGTTTGATCTACAGCTTTGTATGGCTTAGCTGCGACCCACTTAGTGAAGTAATCAGTAGCCACTAAAATGAAACAATGATGCTTCGAAGAAGGTGGGTGTATTTTCTCCATCATATTCATTGCCCATCCTCTAAATGGCCAAGGCTTCACTACTGCATGCAAGTCAGTTATGGGCACATGCCTTATTGTGCCACACTTTTGACATGCCTGACAACCTCTTGCATATTCTATGCAGTCTTTAAGGATAGTTGGCCAATAGTAGGAATGCCTTTGAAGCAACCATTTCATCTTCACACCAGGCTGATGAGCACCACAGATGCCTTCATGAACCTCAGCCATAGCTGTCAATGCTTGTTTTGGGCCTAAACATTCCAGCAATAGACCATCTCCCCCCCTTTGTAAAGAGCATTACCATATATCATGTATTGCATAGATTGTAATTTAATTTTTCTACTGGCCTTTGAAGATGGACCAGCCAGATACTACATTATTGGATGCCTCTAATCTTGTTCTTGTAAGTCATTATGATTGACTTCCAAGACCACATTCCTTTTATTTAAGGGTGGTATTAATTTCTGAAATATTGTTTGGCTTATGTCCCTTTGAACATCATCCCTTCTCTTGAAATTTGAAGCCTTTTGAGCCACATCATTGGCTCTATTATTCAAGAATCTTGGGACATGAGTTACATTTGCTATTTGAAATTGAGAAAGCAAATGTAATGCAACAACATAGTATGGCAACATGCTTATACTTTGACATTTGAAAATCCCTTTCACTTGGTTAACCACCAATTGAGAATCTCCAAATATGTCAACTGCATGAAGTTGTAACCCAATAAGAATTTCCAGTCCCACTATTAAGGCTTCATATTCAGCTTGATTATTAGAACAAGTAGTTTCATCTACCTTGAAACCATGTGTGGTTTCTACTCCTTGTGGTGACTTAATCACTATACCAATTCCAATTAGGCCATTGGCTTTTGATCCATCGAACCACATTTGCCATGGCTCAACACTAGCCATACCAAGTTCCATTATTTCTTGGCTTTCTATTTGAGATGGATGGTCTGCCAAAAAATTAGCTAAAACTTGTCTTTTTACTGCCTTTTGGGGAACATATTCTAATGAAATTCTGATAAGGCTAGTATCCATTTCCAATTCTTTCCCTCAACATAGGTCTAGATAACATATACTTAACCAAATCTGTGGTTGCAATTACCAAGACAGTTGTAGGCAAAAGATAGTATCTTAATTTCATTGCAACAAAGTACAATGCAAGGCATAGCTTTTCTACAGCTGAGTATTTACATTCACAAGAATTTAAAAACCTACTAAGGTAATAAACAGCTTGCTCCTTTCCTTCTTTATTGTCTTGGGCTAAGAAAGCTCCCATTGAATTCTCTGCTGCAGCTATGTATAACTTCAAGGGCTTCTCACTCTTTGGTGGCATCAGCACTGGAAGGTTGGCCAAGTAGGCTTTGATTCCTTCGAAAGCAATTTGATGCTCTGCTGTCCACACAAATTCTTTTTCATCTTTTAGCCTTAACAAGGAAGAAAAAACTTTAGTTTTCCCAGTATTATTAGAAATGAATCTTCGAAGAAAATTAACCCGTCCAAGGAACTTTTGTAATTCTTTCTTACTTGATGGAGGTCTGGCTTCAATGATGGCTTTGGCTTTATTCTGGTCAATCTGTATTCCTTTCTTGTGTACTACATAGCCCAAGAAGTTTCCAGATGATACGCCAAAAGCACACTTAAGAGGGTTGAGTTTCAACTTGAATTTTCTCATTCTTTCAAAAGCTGCTTCTAAGTGAAACAGATGCTCCTCCATGGATTGGGATTTCACTACAATGTCATCAATATAACACTCTAAATACCCTCCAATGAGGTCATGAAAGATAGTGTTCATAGCCCTCTGATATGCAGCCCCAGTGTTCTTTAGGCCAAATGGCATTTTAACCCATTCGAAAGTGCCAATATTCCCAGGACATCTGAATGTTGTCTTGTGAACATCTTCTTCTGCAATGCAGATTTGGTTATAACCGGAGTGCCCATCCATCATTGATAAATTTTGATGCTCTGCTGAACTGTCTACCAACAAATCCACTACAGGCATAGGATACTCATCTTTGGGAGTTGCTAGATTTAAGTTTCTGAAATCAATGCACACCCTCATTTTACCATTTTTCTTAACTACAGGTACAATATTGGATAGCCATACAACATACCTAGCTGTCCTAATAAAGCCTGCCTTGAGTGGTCAAAGAATTTCCTCCTTAACTTTCTAAATCACTTATGGACTCATTCTTCTTGATTTTTGCTTGTATGGCTTGAAATTAGGTCTCACAGAGAGCCTATGTTCTACTAATGACCTATCTAATTCTGGAAGTTCATTATAAGACCATGCAAAACAATCTTTATATTTCCTAAGAATAACCAACAACTGGTTCCTGTCAAGAGCATTCAACCAAGCACTTATGTAGATGGGCTGTTGTATAGAACCTTCCCCTAAATTTATTTCTTCTAAGAGGTCTTGTATCTGAGAACTTACTGAAGCTTATTCTTTGGTTCCTTCTGAATTCGAAGCAATCTCCTTGCTTTGTTCTGCTCCCAGGTTCTTTGATTCAACATCTTTACCCTCCTCCTCATAGACAAAGTCTGTCAATAAGGCTTCTTCTTCCTGTATCTCTTAGACTTTTGTTTCAATGTCCAATGCACAGAATTTATCAAGGGCCAAAACTCTGGCCTGTTACTGCTCCTGCTTGCAGCCAATTATCATGGCTTCTTTCTCTTGCTCTTGCATTTTCTGAACTATTGATTTTACATCCAATATTGAGAACTTAATTAGAGCTAAAGACTTGGCTTCTTGGGCTTCATTTCTTTGCCTACAACCAGGCATCATTGTCATCCTTAACGACAACCTCTTCATCAGCACTCTCCTAGACTAAGTGCTTCAGGTGTGTCACTTCCTCATCAGCCGTCACTTCGGCTGAGCCATCAGGTTTTCTCAGTATACTGAGTGGTGTCACTCCCTCAATATACAATTTAGCCTCTGCGAAGTCTGCACAGGCTATGAAGGGTTGAGGATCTGCATCAATTTCCTCTATCTCTCCATTTCCCAAGGCCATCATTATTTTCTGATATAAAGAGGAAGGCACACACTTGTTAGTGTGAATCCAATCTCTACCAAGTAAAACATTGTACTTAGTATTGCTGTCGATAACGAAGAATGCCGTCATGCAGTCCTTGATTCCCATACTCAAGTTGATGGGCAAAATTCCCTGAGCCATCTGTTTGTCTCCAAGGAAGCCAGCAATGGTTGTGTTGGTTGGGATTAACCTAGGGTTTCTTTTCTCTAGTTTCTTCAAGGAAGATTTCGATAGTAAGTTCACAGCTGCCTCATTATCCACCAAGACTCGGTTCAATTGTATCCTATCGAAGAAGGCCTTGATATACAAAGGCTTGACATGCTGTGTCATAGAATTCGAGGGATACTCAAAAGGATATGAGAGGTTGATACTCACCTCTTCTTCACTCTCGTATTCAGTTTTCATTGGAGTAGCCATTTCGGATTCATCTTGCACCATACTCACTTGTGAGTCTTCACAAGAGACTGGAATTGGGTCCATTTCTCGACCCCCTTGGTTCTCATCTCCAGCTTGGAATTCATGCGGTAGTATGTGTACCATATTTACTGATACTGGGGGAAACGAGGCAAATTGGATGGCTGGCTGTGCCTGTTTCTCCTCTTGGTCACCTTGTTCAGTTACTTCAGAAGCATCTTCCATGCTGCATTCTGGCACTTCATCCTTCAAATGGTCTTTTTTGACTAGTTTTTCAACCAAAAACGTCTGTTCAGCCATGAAGGCTTCGAACATTTCTTCCTCAACCACTTCTTTCTTTTGGCCCAGGCCAAGTTCCTCCTCTGTCTCGCTATCACTCTCCATCAAAGCCTGCTCCAATCCTGCTAGACTGGACTTCTCTTTGGCTTTTAGTTCAGAGTGAACTTGGGCCAATTGTTCTCTACTACAACCCATTTTGTCTTGTAAAGTTGTTTTTGGAGTATAGTCTGACTTTGGATTCTTCTTTCCTTCTGCTTGGACCAATGACGAGCTTTCTCCACTTTCTTTCAGGTCTTTTTGGTACTGAGTGTACCTACGTTGAATCTTCCTCCTTTGTGATCTAGAAATTACGGGGACCATATCTGGTTCCTTCGTTTTTGGATGTTTAAGCAATACCCAATTGTTTGGAGCTACCAAAGGAGGCTTGACCATCCTACCTTGGTTTCCAACAGCATCTCTTTGGGTAGACACTTCCCTAGGTTTGTTCTGTATCACAAACCAATCTGGAACTCCAGGTACCCACGAACTTACTGATTCAGTTGTTGAACTGTTTCTTTCCTCCTTCGAAGCCATCTTCGAAGTTGGCTGTGAAGGCCACTGCTTGGCCCTGACTTCATGTTTTGGGCCTAACTCAGGCCTTTGATGAAGGTAGCCACTTTTTGTCTTGCGTGAGGCTGGTCTAGGGGGCCAATTTCTGGCTTTGATCCCATAACTTGAGCTTATTTCAGTCCTTTTTTTAAGATGACTGCCTTCCACTCTGTAATAGTTGGTAGGTCTGGACTCATGCATAGGCCTCTTACCCTTGAATTGCACGCTAGTAGCTGCTGATTCAACCATGAATGGCTGCTGCTTGGGAGGTAGTCGGATATGGCCTTTTGTTATAAGCGCTGATTGGTTTAAAACGTCTCTGCACATCCCTATAGTATTGCTTCCCATCAATCGGGAGCCCCTTCAGCCACTTATAGCTCAACCTACACCTTGGACACATTCTTTGGATAACTACTGCCTCTAAGGAATCATCATCCTGTGCTTCTTCATCAGAGTTTTTTCCCTAACTTATAGAGCCTTGTCCAACAATTGGCAGACTTCTAGTGTCTTTCTTAACAGTAGCCTGGCTAGCAACATGCATTTGCACATTGACCTCTTCCAATTCCTGTAGAGATAAATTCTGGAAGTTTGGTATAGCAACATTAGCTGCACTTTCTCCAACTTCTGGAAATGGATTACTGTCAATCCCCATGGCATTTTCTGCTTTAGTTGGAAATTTTAGACTTCCTTTCTGAATTTGTTCTTAGATCCTGTCTCGAAAAATAATACAGGTTTTAGTCGAGTGAGATCAAGAATTATGCCATTTATAATACACTTTTCCTTTAAGTTCATCTGGAGATGGAATTTTGACTCCTTTTGGTAACTTAAGGAAGTTGGCCACAAGCAAATGATCAAAAATGTCATCTGCCTTAGTGAAATCGAAAGAGTATTTCCTATGAAGGTCTTTCTTTTTAAACTACTGGTCAATTGTTGTATCCTTATGAATTAGTGCCTCATAAATCACAGGTTCTTTCCCCACAATCTCTGCTGCATCAATCTCATAATTAGGATCTCTATAATATGTCTTGTACGATGCATTATTTCGATCTTGTTCTTCCTCTAATAATGTTTCATACCTAGACATCTTATACATTAGTTCCACTAAGTCTCTGAACTCAGTTGAGTCAAACTTCTTTCGAAGCCTAAACTCTAAACCATTTTGACCCAATCTCACGAATTCTGGCTTTGGCAGGATAACTCTTCATTTGTTTCGTGCTCTTTTAAATCTGACAATAAACTGAGTAGCCTTTTCATCAGGCCCTTGACTCAATCTTGCCAAGTCTGCCATGGAAACCTCTGGCTCCGATTGGAAGAATTGGGCATGAAATGCCTCTTCCATTTGTTTCCACGTTTGGATAATGCCAAGTGTAAGGTTAATATACCATACAAATGCTCCCCTAGTTAGAGAATTTGGGAATAATCTTAATTTCATATAGTCATTATTAGTAAATTCACCGCATTGAACAGCAAACTTAGCAATATGCTCCACTGCTGACTGGTTTCCATTCCCATAAAAAAGGGCAAAATCTAGTACCCTGAAACCTCTTGGGTATTCATGTACCCTGTCTACCCATTCTGGGTATGGTTTCCTGTACACAGGAGTCTAGACCCCCCGAGCCATCGGTCCATACATCTCTCTAACAATATCAGCAATTTGGTCCCTAGAGATCATATTTTATGTCTACTAAACCACTACTGGAGGAACAAACATAGGGTTTGGTGGACAACCTTGTGCCTGGGGTCCTCTTGGTCCATAGGGTGGTATATTTGGGACTGGTTGTCCCTGTGGTGCCGGTTGCTGTTGGGGGTGTGGGTAACCCCTTTGAGCCTGTCCTGCGAAAGGACTTGTGAAAGGTGTTAGAACAGGTGTTGTGTCTCTTCCATTGGTAGGAAAACCTTCCAACCCCCCAGGCATAAATTCGAATAAAGGATTAGTAAATCCCCTTGTGCTAGGTATGGCTTCGAAGATGAGGTTTGGGACCATTCTTATGCCATTTTCTTGTACTAAGTCTGATCCACCAACTTGCATTGCTTCACTGCTAAGTACTGATGCATTTTGACCTGCCATAAGCCTCGAAATAGGTTCATACCAAGACTTGGGTGACGGTCTTTCATAGTTTTGATTACTAGTTTAACCACTAAAATGTCCATTAATTTGCATAGGCTGTTTATCTTTAGCCAATCTTTGCTGATGAACATTTGAAATTTCCTCCATGTGTCTTGTGTTTGTTGGTTGGTAGGTATTCATTCGATCAAAAAAGGATGTTGCCCATCTTTCCATTGTGCTTATTAACTGTTGTCCCATAGCATCTACTAGGCCACCCCATGGATTCATTGGCTGAGTAGATGGAACAGTGGATGGTCCAATTCCTTGGCCTCGTCCAATATTCTGAACATGTAGTAGTTGTTTCGAAGTGCTGGTCTGTTCGACCACAGGTTCTGATGAACTAGGTACTTCCACAGGATATGTTATCACATTATCCTCTGGATTGGGCACTTCTAACTCTCCTTCCACGCCTTCTTCCAAGCGTTCATTTTCTCATTGTCTCCTACGTCTAACCATTTCAATTAGTCCCACTGGGCATGCTAAAAATATATGTTGGTTTTTTGGCTTTTGAAGGTTATTATTATAATTACGAACGTGCCAGCAAGGATCAATCAGTCCTTACAGAAAATTAATTGCCAACTAATTATCAGACGATTGTGTTTTAGTTCTTTCAGCCTCACTGAAGAGGACTTTTGCTGGTGGCTTGATTTAGGAGAATTAAGCAAAATGATAATTAAATGAAGAACAGTTGAAGCATTTCATTAAAATGAAAAACTTACAATGATTCAAACTCAGCCTCGTAGAGGTTTATATCAACAATCTACTTGAAACTACTCCTATGAATGAAGCGCAGTGCAAGAATTTAAAATACATAAATGTAAAGAACAGGAAATGTAAGACTGGAAATGTAAAAACTGGAAAGGAAAATAATAAGTATAATAAGACTGGTTTTTTGGATCTGAGTCTGGGGTCTTTTTCTGGGCCTTCTCTGCTATTTATACTTCTCAAGAATGACCATTGAACTATATTTCCAACCGTCGAACTGCTCCTCTATGATCGCTGACCATGTTACTTTATAATTAGCTCTACTGTGCCATCACTTGCAGTTAGGCTTCCCTCCTAATTTGAATTCAAATGTGAGTAATCGTTGAAGTTACATCACCTTACATCTCTTTGTTGATCCACTGCTACTCAGATCTCGTAATAACCAATATTATCTATCACGTGTACAATCAGGATCGAAGACTTGAATAGTCTTCTTGTATTACCCTGATTCTGCCACGCGTCGAATTGTAATTGGTTTGTACAAAATATGTAACCAACAACAACATTTTTAAACTTGTATAAAATAAAATAGAAGTATTTCTCATTAAAAGAGTTTTGCGATATATATATATGCATGGGTTATATTGTCCAAAAAAAGAAAAAGAAAAAGAAAAAAAAAAAAAAACTAAAAAAGAAAAAAAAAATATGGAAAAAAAAAAAAAAAAAAAAAAATAAAAGATAAGAGGGTTTAGGGGTCAAACAAGATTAATGCTTGAGAACCTTAAAATATGTGACCCCTATGACTCTCAATTGATTGGTGACCACTCATTATGTATTTTTTTTTTTTTTCCCTTTCTCTCTTTTACAGGTGTGTAAAAGTTGTGGGAGTTGAATTTTGTGAAAGTCTATATCAAAACCGATCAAACAAATACAAAAGCCTACTATGAGCTGATTGAGGGTAGTATGAACCTTAAAGAATTGCCCATCCCTGTTAATATATTGAGAGATAGGCCATTAAGGTGTCACCATAAGCTCTGTTTGGATCAATGTGTAGGCCATGCCATGTTGCTCTTTGAAGTTATATACATGTCATTTTACGGAGATGTACCATATGTATCTTGTTACGTATTTTTATAATAAATATTATATATTTTTGTAATAAATGTTACTTATTTTTTTGGTAGGAGTTGCAATAATTTGTGGTTTAAAAATGAAATTATCCATTTTGTGATAGTGTTACGTATTTTTGTGGTAACATTATATATTTTTTTATCCTCACATTTTCTAACTACAAAATGTGTAGCAATACCATAAAAATACGTAACATTAACAAAAAAATGTGTAATTTCATTTATGAACTACAAAAAAATATAATATTTACCACAAAAAATAACATATAATAAGATGCACACACCATAAAATTTCCAGTCATTCTATATAAAATCATTCATCTTTGGAGCAACATACAAAGTTGAATTGTAGTCATGTCTGCCCATTTATTAGGTAAGAGTAAAATGTGTTTCCAAGCTTCAAACATGTAAAGAAAAGTTATTATGAAACAAGAATTAAAAGAAGAGTATAGGGTAAGATAATAAATAATCATATTTGTGCAAATGTTTCATTATCAAGTATTTATACATGTGTATATAAATTTGAGGTTTATAAGGTGACTCTCAATTCTTAAATATTTTGGTTCTCTTGTTCCGGCCAAAATTTTGATTCATAATAATCAGATTAAGGAGATAAATAATTTGTTAGTTATATGGATGAAAAATGATTCATATTTTTTATACGAAAATATACAATTTATGTTGTTTAATTTCATATTTTTACACTCATTAGTTTCGGTCCATTTAGCTTTAATAAAAGAGAAATTGTGTCAAATTCTGTGGAGTTATTGTATTTTTTTTTTCAAAAATCCGTACATAGTAGATTTTTTTTCAAAATTTATTTATTACTTTTTTTATTTTGTTATTGAGTAATTCTATAAATCTAAAAAAAATTATTTTTTTTAAATTCACTAAAATTGACAAAAAAAAAATTAACGAAAAAACTACTGAAAAGGTCAATCCTAATGGCCTATTTGATTATATTTATTATTTTCTATTTATATTTACAAAATTTTTGAAAACTGTAAATAAAAACTCGCTTAGTTTCTATTTTCATACAAAAATGTAGGTTTTGCTTTCTATTTAATTTTTCTTTTCATTTTTTCTTCTTTTTTCTCCTACTCTTTCCGACATCCACTCATTACTCTTCCATCCCGATCTATCCTGTCCTTGCCTCAATTTTATTTTTTAAATATATTTATATATATAATTTAATTTTTTTTCATATAATAAAACTAAAATATTAAAATACTATACTTAATATTCATTCACAAATTTATTTATTATTTTACATCTTTAACTCTCATTAATTATAAATTATTATTTATAATATACTATATTACCTTTAATTTTTATTATTTCTTTATTTTTAAAACAAAAAAAATTACATGTCCTTGCTCCACTCTCGCCCCCCCTCCCAGCGGGCGCATATGATATAGGTTGGGGGTGGAAGATGACAAATTCGCTCTAAACCCACCATGTTGCCATCCTTACTCATCGCTATCAGCTATTATCACCAATGAACTTCTCCGCCAATTACCTTCAACCACAACCTCTCTCAACTGCTAACCAACTGCCATTGCCACCAACCATCTCTCACTGATGGTAATTACCTTTGACCACTACCTTTTCTTGACAATCACTTTAGGCGGCCGACCGCTACTATCTTCAACCATTGACAATACTTTTGACCAACACTTCTTGTGGCCAATAATGCCAACTGCCTCTTATGGGTGACAACAATTTCTGCCACTACCTCAAGTGACCAACAACCACCTCCGGCCACTATCTCCAATCGTTGACAATTACTTCCTGCAACTCTCAATTTCACTTGTTTTTAAATAATTGTATACCAAACATGTTTTTTGTTTTCATTTTTATCCAAAATAAACATAAATATGTTTAATATTTTTTATAAACAAAAAATAATAAACTGTAACTATTACCAAATGACACCTTAAACTACTCCTAAAAATATTCAATTTTCTTTGAGTGAAAAGGCTAAAATGGAAAGGATATTTGTTAAACATACACCTACTAAATTTCTCACTACATCCATTATATACATTGTAAATCGTTTTACCTCAAGGAAAAATCTTTACACCTCAAACACACACATACAAGAAGAAGGAAGAAAGATTGCTAGAAATTGAAATTAAGGCTCATCCTCCTGGTCGCTTCAGTGATCTTGTTTCCAAACTCAAGTTGGTTGATGCTTACCCTCCTTGAGTTTGCGAGGGGATGTTAATGTATCTGTATTGTAACTATAATTAGTTGTAAAGTAAAGCTTTCATTATGTTGTTCCCTTAATGCACACGTTTGTGCTTTCTTTTTTCGGTCATCTCCCTTCTATAAAGAAGAGTAATCTTCCCATTATAAACATATACTGAATATATCAATATACACCTCATTCAGTCTCTCTCTCTCTCTCTACCAAACTAACAAGCATTATTATCTATTGAAAATGATTTTACAAAAAAATTAGATTATGCAAGTATGATTGATTTATTTGCTTATAAAAATGCAAGAAGAGCGAGGATCAAGCAACACTTATTAGTTGTTATAATGTAATACTAAATATTTTTTGTGATTTTGACACAAATCTTTTGTCTTTTACCTTCACTTTTTTTTTTTTTTTTCATTCAATGAAAAAAAAAATGTGAAGGACCCCATAAATTTATTAGTTAATTATTGGCTTTGGGCCCTGAAAATCTCAGGACCGGGCCTGCGAGCTTGTTTATTGAGCTCGAGCTTGGCTCGACTCATTAATATTAATGAAACTCAAGCTCGGCTTGGCTTGGCTTGGCTCGATAAATTTTTTTTAATATTATTTATATTATTTCTATTATTTAATATATAAAAATGAATTTATATATATATATATATATATTTAATATATAAATAAATATTTATTATATAATTTAAATAAAGATAAACGAGCCGAGCTTGACGAGCCGAACTTATGCGAGTTCGAGCTCGGCTCGTTTACTAAACAAGCCTAATATTCGAGCCGAGCCGAGCCGAGTCGAGCCGAGCCGACCTTGTTCATGAACAGCTTGGGTCATTTGCAGTCCTAATGCTACGCAAATCCATTATCACCAATATGAACCACCAAGTGTCTATCGCTGATTGAAGACTTGCATTAAATTCCTAAATTGCCCTTTACAAGTCACGTGTCAAGCTGCGATTCGCCTATACAAAATATATAGCCAACAGATTAAGTGAATGTAAATCTAAAAGTAAAATTAAAAATTAGAAAATAAAAAAGTATTCTTAAATTAAGTGAATTTAAAAAATAAAAATAAAAGGGTTATTAAAAAATGGTGAAGCACCAATCAATGTGTTTGGTTTCAATTTTCTGAAAATTGAATATTTTTGTTTTTAGATAATATTTTTAAAATTTTAAGCATTTTTTTTTACTTTTTTAGATGCACCTTACTTAGATGTATCTAAAAATTAAAATATTTGTAAAAAAATATTTTAAAAAATCAATAAATACACAAGAATATGAAAAATGTCTTGAATTCTCTCTATTTTTTTTATTTTTTATTTTTTTGGTATTTAGCGAATTTTCTAAAGAAAAAAAAATCACAAATGTTATATTTCTTAAGTGTATTTATGTTAGGTTTCCTTACAATGTGTTTTTATGGCATGGATGTTTTTTTAAAAATCTGGTCATAAGTCTCGAAAAAGCACTCCACTTCTTGCAATTTTATAAAATTTCAGAAAAATCGCCTTGTGTTGGTTTTTCTTTCGAAATTTAGAATTATGAGCCCTCTTTCCAACAAAATTTATTTGGGAAAAAGTCATCGGATAGACTGAGAGGAAAACTAATTTTCCCAAAAGGTGACAAATCTGGATAGGTTTTGAACATAACTTGTAGATAAATGTTTGGTTATGTTGTGCAAATTCTACAAATTGGAACTGAAAATAGACATGTTGTTTAGTGTTTGTGTGCAGTTTCAGCACCTAAGATGACCCGGAAGTATTTTTACCAATGCATCCTTTTACCTCTGCAGTTTTGAAAAGTGCTGAAAATTGTGCCGCCTTGTGTTATTTGTTTCTAAGTATTTCAAACCATGCCTAATTTTGTTTGCGTGCCTTACCATATTTATATACATGATTATCATGTGTTGTATTTCCTCTCTTATGTTTGCCTTCTGCTTGTTTATATTATCGAATGTGACTAACTTACTTATCAAAATATCTAACAAACGGGAAATTAAAAGGGATTGGTAATGGGTGACGTTCACACTAATGTTTTGGAATGACTTATGTAATATACATATGAATGAGATGAATTGTGATGGAATTAATGCCAAATGACTTAAGTCTTGCGCAAACGGTCTAAGCGAACCCCTACGATGGTACAAATGAATTAAAACTCTATGCGGTGGTTTTAGGGTGTAAGCGAGCGCTTTAATGCGATATGTATAAGGCGCAAGTGAGCCTTAGGCATGATTTGTGTCACGATCCAAACTCGCCCCTATAGGTTCAGCGTCATAACCGGCTAGTAATCCTTAGATTACCAATGGCCTCTTAACAAAATAACATATAATTAGGGGCTGCAGAAGCAAATATACATACATAGTCCATAGAACTGTGTTGACATATATGAGACATAAATTTTGAACTTTCTATCATAGGGGTGACGCCATAATTACAATAGCTTATGTCAAATATATATTACATATATAACAAAAGGGGACTTAGCCCACTACACAGGTAAACAAATAAAACAAACATCTTTAGTGAAGTTCACAAAATATGACATCTCAAAAGGGAACCTCCCAGGGAGGCAGGGCGGTTGGCTAACCCAAAACTCGCTAGGTAGCAGCTTAGGCCTGGTTACGCCCCTGCCCACCTACATACATAATACAAACGGTGAGCGAAAACCCAGTGAATAATAATAGAGTAAAGGGTTTTGATAAATGATGTCCATAACATAATCAGAAATCAGAGTTCATATCAGAAACAAATTTATATTCATATTCTTGATCAAGTCAATGACAGAAATCAGAATACATACTTAATCTTATATCTATTAGCGCTAACATATCACATACAGATCATCGAAGATCATATATGTCAGTTCCATAAATGAACCTCCGGTCGGGTACGGATAACTTGTTAGTTCCATAAAGGAACCTCCAGATCGGGTACATATAACTTGTCAGTTCCATAAAGAAACCTCCAGTCTGGGTACATATAACTTGCTTGAGCCCGGAATACTTGTTAGAATTTGGACACTCATTCTTTGTATAGAACATAACATTTCATAAAATAGATCTTATTCCATCATATAGAAAATAATTAAGGTTGAACATAACTTTACTAAGTTATTACTCACAGTTGGCTCCAAAGCAAACAAACAGAGTAAGCAAATCAGATGTCTTGTGGCGCATGACCTACATAGTTACAGAATGAACACATACTGAATTACACACTTGGAATCATTAATTTAATCCTTTCTCATCTTGGTGTGTTTCTACTTCTTATCCTCATTATTATGTCTTAATCTTGGCTTAGGAATGCCTAGGATGCAATGAGGATGTTAAAATATACTTGGAAACACTTAGCAAAAATTACTGATAACAGGGGTCCCGCTCGAGCATAACTTTCTTCGCTCAAGCGGACATGCAAAATATGAGTGGTCGCTCGAGCGCAACTTCTTCCGCTCGAGTGATCTATAAACTTCTGTAAAAGCACTGGTTGTGTGATTTTTACACTCGACAGATGCTCGACGGTCGCTCAAGTGTGAGACTCAAGTCATCGCTCGAGTGTAACCCTTGTCGCTCGAGCAGTCTGTGAAAACATGAAACTTCTGGGAGCTTGCATTTTACACTCAAGCCAACTTTTGGTCGCTCGAGCAAAGATGCAAAAACAAATGTGGACGCTCAAGCGCAGGATCTGTCGCTCAAGCGGAGAGGTCGATTTCTGGAATTTCTAGATTCACCTTTAAGCTTCCAAACTCAACTTCAAAGCTACAAAAACTCATCCTTTTGGGCCAAACACTTGAGGAAACATATTCAAACTTGGAAAACATTGAGAACTCACAATCCCAAAAGCATGCCAAATGCTCAAAACTAAGCTCAATTCTTTGAAAAACATAACATGCATGTTTTCTCTTGACTTCAAAGCTCCCAAAATATGATCAATTAGTATAAAATGATACAACACAAGATGACCTCTTAAAACAAAGGTAGACTTAATACATGCATGTGAGAATTACTTGAAATTTAATTCAAAATGTAAGAAAATGTGCATGCATGCTTGGTATGGCTCAAGTTCACCCATTCTAGCTCAATCCTTGCATTACTCAACTAATTTCTCTTGAATTTGTGGTTTAGACATCATAAGTATACAATTCAAGGGTGGAATTCCTACCTCAACTTGTCAATGGAGATCTAGTTGGTGAATTCTCTAAGGTTTCATGCAATTTCCTTGAATTCTTAACAATTCCTTGCAAGCTCTAGTGTTGATTTCAACCCCCCCCCCCACCCCCCTCCCTTGGTCTCTCTTCCTCTCTCTCACGTTTGTCTGTTGAAGGCTCAAAGATGATGAGAAAAAGGATGACTCAAGTGGTGTGTATAGGCCTTATATAGGCTTGTTTAGGACATTTAATTAATCTTAACTTAAGGCCTCGTTTGGGAACATGCCAATTTAGTAACTTTTTGGTTATTTGGCTAAAATATGAGCTAAAAAAACTAGTATGTTTCGGATGACTTTTTGGCTTTTTACGAAAAGATGTGCAAAAAGTAAAGAGAAAAGAGAATCTTTGACTTTTTGGTATGGGTTGTTGGCTTTTTGGCTAATTTAGTAACTTTTTGGCTTTTTGGCTAAAAGGGAAGGTTCCCAAACGAGGCCTAAGTAAGTAATTGACATTAATTATTCTAATTTAATGCGTCCCAAATCGAACTTTAATTAAACTGACCATAAGGTTCTAAAAATTCTAACTAGCACAGAAATGAAGTCAATTCTGTGATCAAATATCGATAAGGCACTCAATTCGCAGAATAAAACAGAAACGGAAACAGATATTTCTATGCAGAACAAATAAAAACTCATATAGCACATAATACATATAATGAATGCAAAATTTCATCTTAATTACTTAAGCATTCTCAATCATGGATTATATGTTAATTAAGGGTCGGGGTTGTTACAATATTCCCTCCTTAAAGAGTTTGGTCCTCCAAACTCAAATTACCTTCATTCCGGAAGAACATTAGGTCCAATGGAAACAAATATGGATATCTGTTAATCATATCCTCTTCCGTCTCCCAGGTTGCATAAGTCCCTCTGTGGTTCTGCCAATCCACTTTTACTAACAAAATTTCCTTGTTCCTCAATCTTTTGATTCTTCGATTCATAATCTGAATTGGCCTCTCCTCATTGGTGTAATCATTTTTCAAAAGCACATGTGTTGGTTCAATGACATAGAGTGGATCTCGTAGGTAATCCCAAAGCATTGAAACAAGAAAAATGTTGTGCATATTTTCCATCACCAGAGGTAAGGCTACTCGGTATGTTACTAAGTTGATTTTCTCTAAAACTTTATACGGGCCAACGTATCTTGGTGCTAGCTCTCATTTCACCCCAAATCGCATCTGACCCTTCATTGGAGTTACTTTTATGAATACATGGTCACCGACTTCATATTCCCTATCCCTTCTCCGAACATCCGCATAACTTTTTTGACGGTTTTGTGCAGTTTTTAGACATTGTTGAATCAATTTCACTTTCTCAGTTGTTTCTTGCATAAGTTCTGGTCCCAACAACGGTCTATCACCTACCTCAGCCCAGCAAATTGGAGATCGACACTTTCTACCATACAATGCTTCATAAGGAGCCATGCCAATACTCGAATAGCAGCTATTGTTATACACAAATTCGGCCAATGGTAAGTAGGTTTCCCAACTACCTTGGAAATCGAGGGCACACACCCATAACAAGTCGTCTAATGTTGGAATGGTCCGTTCAGATTAGCCATCTGTTCGTGGGTGATAAGCACTGCTTAGTCTCAATTCAGTCCCCAGAGCTTGCTGTAGACTTTGCCAGAATCTTACTTAGGATCTCTGTCAGATACAATAGATATTGGTACTCCATGTAATCTCACAATCTCATTAACATACAAGTTAGCCAACTTATCCGCATTATACAAAGATTTGACAGGTAAGAAATAAGTGGATTTAGTCAAACGATCAACAATTACCCAGATAAAGTCCATACCTCGAGGAGAGCAAGGTAATCCCACAATGAAGACCATCGTGATATGTTCACATTTCCATTCTAGTATTGGAAGCAACTATAGCAATCCGGCAGGTTGTTAATGTTCAGCCTTAACTTGTTGGCAATGTAAGCATAGAGCCACAAAATCAACAATGTTTTTCTTTATTCCCGGCCACCAGAAATTTTGTTTCAAATTGTGGTACATCTATGTATTCCCTGGATGCATAGAAAATTTAGAGGTGTGGGCTTCAGTCATAACACGTTTTCTCAAATCCAAACAATCAGGAACACAAAGTCTATTATGGAATTTCAGCACATTGTTCTCCAGCACAAATCCTGGCTTCGGTTTTGAGTCTATGTCATCCATAATCATTTTCAGGAATTCAACTTGCAGTTGTTTTCCTCTAATCTCTTCAATGATTGTAGGTTAAGCAGAGATGGCGGCCAAGGTCCCGCCCTGTTCACGCAATGCAATTTTAATCTTACTCTTTTCTAAGTCACATAATAACTCTCTTTGACTAGTGAGGAAACAAGACACATTTTCAATAGATTTTCGGCTCAAGGCATCCGCTACTGTATTAGCTTTCCCTGGATGGTACAAAATCTGTAAATCATAATCCTTGATCAACTCAAGCCATCTCCTCTGTCACATGTTCAATTCTTTTTGGGTGAAGAAACATTTGAGGCTTTTATGGTCTGTGTACACTTCACAAGTCACACCATACAGATAATGTTGCCAAATCTTCAAAGCAAAAACCATAGCGGCAAATTCAAGGTCATGGGTCAGATAATTCTTTTCATGGGGACGAAGTTGCCGAGAGGCATAAGCAATTACCTTTCCATTTTCCATTAAGACACACCCCAAGCCTTTATAGGAAGCATCACTGTAAATTTGAAACCCATCCGTTCCATTTGGCAAAGTTAGAATTGGTGGAGTTACCAGTCTAGTTTTCAATTCTTGGAAGGCTGATTCCCGTTGATCGTTCTATTCAAATAGTATATTTTTCTAAAGTCAACCGTGTCAATGGCATAGCAAGTTTTGAGAAATCTTTCACAAATCTTCTGTAGTAACCTGCAAGTCCCAAAAAACTTCTAACTTCTGACACATTAGTTGGTCTTGGCCAGTCCACAATGACTTCAATTTTCTAAAGGTCAATAGAGATACCGTCCTTGTTAATTACATATCCCAAAAATACCACACTATCAAGCCAGAATTCACATTTGGATTATTTTGCATACAACTTTTTTCTCGAAATCTGTAAAGTAGTTCGCAAATGGTTCTCATGCTCTTCCCTCCCTTTGGAGTAAATCAAGATATCATCAATAAATACAACAACAAATTCATCCAGATATGATTTAAACACCATGTTTATAAGGTCCACAAAAGCAGCACGTGCATTAGTCACCCCAAACGGCATTACTAAAAATTTATAGTACCTATATCTAGTTCTGAGTGCAGTCTTCTCTACATCTTCTGCCTTAACTTTTCATTGGTGATACCCAGACCTAAGGTCTATCTTAGAGGACACTTGTGCTCCCTGTAGTTGGTCAAACAAATTGTCTATTCAGGGCAATGAATATTTGTTCATGACAATTACCTTGTTCAACTCATGGTAGTCAATACATAGCCTCAAAGACCCGTCTTTCTTCTTGACAAATGTAAGAGGAGCCAATTTGAGCCCACTAAATTAATTAGGTCCAATAGTCCAAGGTTGATAGGCCTGAATTTATCGCAAGTCCAAGATTGGTGGGCTCAGATTTATCGCCATCAAACGGGCTGAATCGCTCTGAGCCTCGAAAGGGTTCGGATCCACGAACTTAGAGACTTACTCGGGCCCGGACTCGAAAGAGTATTGAGCAAGCCTAGAGATCCGAGGCACTCAGACTCAAAAGGGTTCAGATCCACGAACCTAGAGATCCAACGCATTTAGCTTCGAATGGATTCAAACGCAATCTAGAAGTCGCTCCGTTAATGAGTCCCAGAACACTTGCGGGCTCGGAGCTTTCCGGGATCTACGTACCAAAACCATGAGCGTAATGGAGTCCGGACAAAGGACCCGATCCCGAGGATGGTGAGTGGAGATAAATTCACTCTTCGGTTAAACTAGCCTATACCCGGGTCGAGGTGGCACGACCTAGGGGGTCTCTAAGACTCGGCAATGTTTGCGACAAGGCGTTCTCTTGAATTACCCCTGACCCATATGCGGCAGGGCGTCCTCTGGGACTACCCCTGACCCTTTGGGATGATTAGGGATCATTGGTTAGGTGTGGCTAAAAAGAGGGGTTCGCCGAGAGGTTGATCTCCTCTTCGGGGTTTTCCTTATCCTCGGAGAGGTCACCTCCTCGGACAAGGTGGTTAAAGAGAATATTCCCCATATGCCTTGCACATGGGCTCCATCCTACATCATGAGGTGCCTATAAATAGCACCCACCCATAGCTTTACAAGGGATGGATTTTGGGAGAGATAACTCTTGGGAAAGAACTAATTTCCCTTCTCCATTATCAACCTTGAGAGTGAAAGTAGAGGATCCATGGGAGAGCCTTGCCATTATTCTCTCTCTAGCTACTTTGCCTTCTTCTTCACCCAATCACTTATCACCATCATCTCTTTGCTCTTGTGTTCTTAGTTGAAACTATTGAAGAATTTAAGCCTCTCATCATTTTCTAGAGAATTTGAATTTTTCTTCAAGGATCTTCGAAGATCTTTGAATTTTCCAACGATGTTCTTGAACCCTCTCATACATTTGGCGACTCCACTGGGGTGGCGGATTGGTTAATGGTCTCAATGAGATCTAGAACTCATACAACACTGACAAAAATGGCAGATAATGAGACTCATCAACAAGGCTCTTCCAATGGTGGTGATGAAAGGACTCAAGTTGAAGACTCACCTCTTATCCTTGAAGCCATTCAAGAACTCCAACACACTCAACAAGAGATTCTCACGACCCTTCAAAATCTCACTCACACCATGTTGGTGATGGGTTCGAATTTCGCACCACCAGCAACAAATGGAGGTCAAGTCGGCACAGACAAGCATCAGCAATTTCATGGTAATGTTGGAAATGGTCAAAACCATCAAGATCTACCCCAAATTCTCCCTGAAGTTGTACAAAATGGTGTGCAAAATCAAGTGCTAGGAGGAACAAGTCATGGCCAACCTGTGGCCCATGGAGTGCAAAATCACGCACTTGGAGGATCGAGCCATGGTCCATCGGTGGTTGGAGGAGTTTCCGGCGTGATGAATGGTGTTCCAGCGAATGTGGAAGTTCAAGGAAGGCCTACAGAAATTTTTCTACAAAATGGTGCTCCATCTATGCCTAATTTTGTTCCACCGATTGTAAATTCTACTCATGTACCGAGTAAGTCTCCTTTGGCTCCGACGCCAAGTTTACAAGTCCAACCTAGTATAGCCGTGGCGTGCAATGAACTTTATGGGACCCAACATAACGTCCCATCACCAAATGGCATGTCCAGGTACCGATGACCAATATCGTCATGCATCTTCGCTGATGATGAATTTTCAGCACCCAAATGGCCAAATCACTCCAAGTTCATTCTTCGGGTCTACAAGCCAAGTTCTAGGAATACCACCATCAAGTTCTCTCCCTCAACAATTTCTCACCCTTGTAGATGTGCAAGCCATGCTCGATTTCGAACGGAGCAAGAGGACTTTACCCTCTTTGCCCGATCCGGATGTCAAGCCACCATACCCTATTGAGATGTTAAGTTATCCATACCCGGAAGGGTACACGGTGCGAAAGTTCATCTAATTCAATGGCAAGCAAGGAAATGCTCGAGAACATGTTGTTCGGTTTATCAAGACTTTAGGGATTCATGGTTCAAATCATGTCCTCCGACTGAAAGAATTCTCCAAGTCCCTCACCGACCGAGCATATAGTTGTTACGTTAACTTGGCCCCAAATTCTGTTCGAAGTTGGGAAGAGATGGTCAACAAATTCCATGCCAAATTCTTTCAGGTGGCCAAGAAAGTGACCACACTTACCCTATGTAAGGAAAAGCAGCGGAAAGGTGAAGACATTCTTCAATATGTGAAGAGGTTCCAAGACAAAGCCGTAGACTATCACGAGGCTGTGGAGGAAAGCTACCTGGTCCAAACCTGTGTTGAAGGGGCATTGAACGGATGCAAGATGCTTCTTACTAATCACAAGCTACCCACATTCTCGGCACTAATTGAAGCATCTCGGAACATCAACATACCTCAATCTCAGGAGATTGGGTTCGAGACTAGTTATAAAACCAGCTTCAAGTCATCTCGAGGACCTTTTGTCACAACGACTTCCGCGTCTTCTACTCAAAAGTCGCAGGGGGAGGAATTCAGAGGTCAAAAGAGGAAAAACTGCGAAGATGACACTCCTTTTTCGTGTAGTGTTGAGGAGGTGAAGGCCTTAGTTAAAGAATGGGTGGCAGGCGGGGAACTGAAATTGCCTCGTATCGAAGAGCTTTTGCCGAAGAAGGATCGCGAGGGCTCTAATTATTATGTTTTCCGCCGATTACTAGGACATCCTACAGAAAAGTGTCGGACGCTGAAGAAGATCTTTAGAAAGAAAGTGGAAGTAGATAAGCTAGAGTTCAAAGAACAGAGGCCCCAGGATATCTTAGAAGATGTGGCTATGATGGTGTATGACGGCCACAACCCGAGCAGCTGGTGAAAGCTTTCCAAATGACCTTACAACTCTAGGGGCAAATGTCAACATTCTGTAGAAGAAGTCTATCTATGATATTTACAATTTATATTTACTACATTATCCAAGAAGTTCTATCTTTCTTATGTTATGAAGAAATTTATTTCCTCCATATTATGTATCTCCATTAGAAGTTATTTTCTCTACATTGTATATCTTCATTATGTTATGTTGCTTGAAACAGTTTTCAATTTTTGTTGCCCCTTGAAGAAGAAAGAGGAATAGTAGACTCGGTTACTAACCTGAAGGGACTTTTCTTGATGCAGTAGAAGTGTACTTACATTTGGACCTTTGAAGAGCAGCCATTGCTTTGATCAATGCAAGCTTTGAGGGTCTTCCTTGCTGAAGTAGAGTGTGTGCTCCCACTCAGACTTCCGAAGAATAGCCCTTCTTCCGTCAATGCAAGCTTCGAGGGTCTTTCTTGTTGAAATAGAGTGTGTGCTCCCACTCAGACTTTCGAAGAATAGACCTCGCTTCCATCAATGCGAGCCTCAAGGATTTTTCTTGTTGAAGTAGAGTGTTTGCTCCCACTCAAACTTTCGAAGAACAGACCTCGCTTCCATCAGTGCAAGCCTCAAGGATCTTTCTTGTTGAAGTATAGTGTTTGCTCCCACTCAGACTTTCGAAGAACAGACCTCGCTGTCATCAGTGCGAGCCTCAAGGATCTTCCTTGTTGAAGTAGAGTGTGTTCTTCTACTCAGACTTTCAAAGAGTGTCAAGGATCTTTCTTGTTGAAGTAGAGTGTGTGCTCCCACTCGGACTTCCGAAGAACATCTCTTACTTCCATTAGAGCAAGCTTCGAGGGTCTTTCTCGATTAAAGCAAAGTGTGTGTTCCTACTCGGACCTCTGAAGAGTAGCCATTGCTTCTATTAACGCAAGCTTCGAGGATTTTTCTTGTTGAAGTAGAGTGTGTGCTCTCACTCGAACTTCCGAAGAATAGCCCTCACTTCATCAGTATGAGCTTCGAGGATCTTTCTTGTCAAAGTAGAGTGAACTCCTACTCGAACTCTCAAGGGATAGCCTTTGCTTCTATTAGTTGCCGAAGTAGAAGTGTGCATTCATTCAGACTTCTGAGGGATAGCCTTGTTTCTGCTCGGACTTCTGAAGGACAGCCTTACTTCCGCTCGGACTTCCGAGAAACAATGTTTACTTCTGTTGGTGCAAGCTTGGTAGACTCAATTGCCTTTCAAAGGGATCTTTCTTACCGAAGTAGGGTGTGTGCTACTATTCGGACTCTTGAGGGACAGCCTCGGACTTCTAAGGAACAACCTTGCTTCCTCTCGGACTTCTGAGAGACAATCTCTACTTTTGTTGGTGCAAGCTTGGTAGACTCGGTCGCCTTCTAGAGGGATCTTTCTTGCCGAAGCAGGGTGTGTGCTACTTTCGGACTCCCAAGGGACAGTCTTGCTTCCGTTCGGACTTCCGAGGAACAACATAGTGCGAGTTCTGAGGGCACCGAGGTCGTGGAGTTCTTACAAGAATTCATTTGCTTGAAATAGCAAAGCTGACAAACAAGACTAGCAATATCAATTTCAGATTATGATTCAAACATTACCGAAATAGAGGTGACATCAATACTAGTAATGATCTACTTAAGCTGCAATAATTTTATTCCTCTGAGCGAGTTCATGAAAATGCAACAATCAAGGTATTGTCTCTCCAGGCCGGTTCCTCTCAAGCCGACATAAAGCAACAATGTTCAAACAAAATTTCGGCATCAACATTTTATTTCCTCAAGTGTCCACAAGATCAACACATAACAATATATGGTCTTATTATCTGTTACATCAGTTTATTCTTCCAAGCGAAACATTCACCGAATTTGGATATCGGGAATTCATTCATCAAGTATATAAAGCTCAATATCAGGTTTCATTATTCTCGGAGCCACAACAATCAATCATTCAACAACAAGATTTATATACGATATGAGGGACTTATTTCTTCAGATTACTTTTGTAACAACATTTATTTACTCTACAAATTTCAAGACGAGCAAGTCTAACAAAATTTTCAATAGCAACACCAATCCTTCATTTGCCACATTAATACTCTATCTATGTCAGATTTATCAACACAAGGTCAAGCTCCAAAACATAAATTTCAGGATTACATTTCTCATGCAAATCAAGATTCAATAGAAGCTTTAATCATCTCAAGTTCAAAATTGGTATACAACAATGCCCACAAATCTCAAAAGCCCAAATCAAATTTCCAGCAAGGCTCACAAATTCGCATTTCGTCAAAACAAGAGGTTAGATAGTGGGTTTCGAAAAATATACTTACAGATCTGAAGGCCACACCCATGAGAGAGAGTGGCCAAGAACAGTACAACCGAAATTGTGAGGAAACGACGTCGATCAACAGTGGCAAAGTAGACAGTGCTTGGACCAAAAGAGCAAAGCAGGACCAGTGAGCATTGGTGTGGTCTGAGGTCGGCGTGGCAGGCCCACGACCGAGCTCAAATCGACGAAGTTATACATGTTGTAATCGGCTAGAACCAGTACTGGTGGTCTTCAGTGGGCGTGAAAGCAAGATCAAGATTTGTGAGTTCGGAGTTTTGAAAAATGGGGCGCAAACAGTGTATATAGGTGATGGAGCAGCTGACCGATGCCGTGTTGAGCCGGCGACATGGTCGACGCTGGTTAGTCACGACTTGGGTTGAAGAAATAAAGAACAATATCAGTAGAGCCGATGCCGAGAACAGCGAACACAGGTTGGCAGTAGCGTGAGCACTGGTATTTCGAGAGCCAAATCAGTCTGAGAAATTTCTGGCTAGACCGACCAGCGACGCGTTGAGAGGGCAGCGTGGTCGGCGTCAACAGTGACTTTCACAAAGGCCGACGGCAATGGCTTGTGTGGCCTTTGGTTCGGCAGCTGTGGAGCTTCGTTGAAGAAGAAGAGAGCTAGGTCTTTGTTGAAGAACAAGAGTGCTGAGTCGGTCTTGGTTTCAGACAGAGAAAGAGGCTCGAAATAGCTGTGGGCAAAAAGATCAAAAAATAATAATAAAAGAAAAAGGAAAAGTATTCTGATGGTCCTCAAATGTGCTAAGACTAGGGCTATATATATAGATATATAGAATAGGTCCTCTGGTTGTTTGTTTCTTATTATGATTGGAGGAGAAAAAGTTTCCTTTCAAACATTAATTAAATGATTTGGCATTACCACGTGATGGAGGATTTAAGCAGCAAGGTTTTGAATCAAAATAATGAAGAGAGGTGGGGTGGGCCCAACAAAGTCAAGTTTGACCTAAAAAAAAATATGTGACTTTATCTTTTTAAGAATAAAAAAAATGATGATGATGGCCAAAAAAAAAAAACTCTTCAAATGTTAAAAAAATAAATAAATAAATAAAATATATTTATTTATGTATTTTTTTATTATTATTTGTCGATTTTATCTGTAAATTACGGTGAGCCCTCAGCTTTATCCATAGACTCTATTAAGATCAAATATTTTCGAAGACATAATGCGAAGCATGGTTGAAAATGTGAAATTATGCATGTCCGAAAAAATTAAAATTTCTCATACACGTAAGGGACAAATGTAAGAGGAGCTAATTTGAGCCCACTAAATTAATTAGGTCTAATAGTCCAAGGTTGATAGGCCCGAATTTATCGCAAGTCCAAGATTGGTGGGCTCAAATTTATCGCCATCAAACGGGCTGAATCGCTCTGAGCCTCGAAAGGGTTCGGATCCACGAACTTAGAGACTTACTCGGGCCCGGACTCGAAAGGGTATTGAGCAAGCCTAGAGATGCGATGGATTCAGACTCGAAAGGGTTCAGATCCATGAACCTAGAGATCCGACGCATTTGGCTTTGAATGGATTCAAACGCAATTTAGAGGTCGCTCCGTTAATGAGTCCCAGAATACTTGCGAGCTGGGAGCTTTCCGGGATCTACGTACCAGAACCATGAGTGTAATGGAGTTCGAACAAAGGACCCGATCCCGAGGACGGTGAGTGGAGATAAATTCACTCTTCGGTTAAACTAGCCTATACCCGGGTCAAGGTAGCACGATCTAGGGCATCCTTGAGACTCAGCAATGTTTGCGGCAGGGCGTCCTCTTGAATTACCCCTGACCCTTATGCGGCAAGGCGTCTTCTGGGACTACCCCTGACTTTTTGGGATAATTAGGGATCATTGGTTAGGTGTGGCTAAGAAAAGGGTGTAGACACCCCATTTTTGACCGTCCTAAAGACTTGGACGTCATCGTTTGAACACTCGATGATCACCCCTGTTCGTGTTCATCTTGAGTTCTCGGAGGTTTCGGCTACACGTCTTGTCTTAAGACCTCTCGACTTGTTTGTTTTGTGTTTGGTTTTGCATCAAACACTTGTTGTTTTGCTTCTGAGGGTGGGAAATAGCTTGTAGGCCATCCCCACATCTCACTGGCCATGGCTTGAGGCCACCGATCTTGTTTCCTTGCCACCGGTCACTAGTAATGGCCGGTCGGCACTATTGATGGTCGGTCGGCCAACTTTGTTGGCTGATTAGCCACTTTTTCTGGCCGAGACCTTTTCTTGAGGAAGCTTGAACCTTTTGAACCCCATGTTTTAGCTTCTTGAGGAAGCTTAAACCTTTTGAACCCTTGGTTTTAGCTTCTTGAGGAAGCT
>NW_021026249.1:776623-826509 GCF_004153795.1 Camellia sinensis | reverse complement strand
CAAAAAAATGGTCAAAATGATGAACTAGGGGCACAGTTGAGTCAGGGGTTCTGTCTTTTTCCCGTTGTGAACATATTTGCCAGAAAGGGCACCATATTTGTCAGAAAGGGCACCTTGTTCGCTAGAAAGGGCACAACTAAAGCTAACCGCAAAAGGGCAGAAAGCTCTCACATCCTCCAAGCAATGAGGTATCAAGCCAAGTGCAAAGCACGAACTGGAATGGGGCCAAATATTCCACTCCCTCATCTAGACAAATCTGATCACGTCCAAACTCCCCAGCAGAGCATTGTCAACCGATGTCAGCTGCAGATTTGCTACATACCCAATTGTAGCACGGCCCCTCTGTGGAAGAAACTCACTATTGTGAACAAGAAGAAGAATCTAGCGGAATGCTAGGGGCAAGAGCCCACAACTTTCTGTTATCCATCAACCACCTAGGGGAGGGACAAAAAATGAGAGATTGAAGAATAGAGAGATGTGTGTTGAGAGAAAAAGTGAGAAAAGGGCTTTTTCAGAAAACTAGAGATTTAGTGCCAAGTGATGTGAGAAAGGGTGGGAAACAATACCCGGTGAAACGAGCTCCCTGTGCACGTCTGAGTGTTGTGTCTTTTTGTTTTATCTCGATTCTTGTTTTGAGTCATCTCGAGTGTTACTCGATGTGTTTAGGTTGTTTACCTTTTGTTTTTCGTTGTTGAGTCGTAGTGCGCTGTGTTCAGTCGTAGGCTCAATACCCGGTCGAGAACTCATTCTCAATTTCAAAAATGAATCGTTTTATGCTCAGAATGCTGTGCCATTCTCCACATTTGTGCAAAACAAGATTTGTTCTTTCATTAAAACCGCAGGGTTCAACCCAGGTCATGTGAGAACAGTAAAACCAAGACCTATCTGAAGCTATATAGGTTCTAGACTGCAAAGCAAAAGAAAAGAGGGAAAATCGGAGCATCTGAGTGTGCTTCAACTTCAGAAAATTCTGTGATTGTACTCCGGATGTACCTCTTCAGGCCTTGTCAGTGCTACGAAGAATGAGCGTGCCTCTACTCCAAGCTTAAGCCTGCTTCAAGTCAGAATGGCAATTAAAGCAGCAGCAGATGTTATCTCTCGCCAATATAAACAGGGTGTACCCTTTTCAAGCGGAGTGTATTACAAACCCTCCGAGAGGTAAATCGGAGGTCGCATTTGGATTTGGTCACGTTAAGGCTTGTATTTCCTTATTCGGCATTTTGTTTCAAACGTGTTTTTGAAGTTGCACATTCGTCGCATCGTTATGCACACCATTTCTCGCTTGTTACACACACTATTCGTTGCATTGTTATGCACATCTATCTAGCATTGTTATGCACCGTTACACCTGCATTGTTATGCACATTATATTTGCATTATCATGCACCTCTTCACTTGCGTAGTCACGCACATTTCACTTGCATTGTTATGCACGCCCTTTTCCGCCTTTCTGAAACACCGGGATACGCCCTATGATTCTTTTTCGTTTTGAAACACCGGGATACGTCCCTATCTTTCTATTTTTTCGAAACACCGGGATACGTCCCTATGTTTCTCCTTCCTTCCGAAACACCGGGATACGTCCCTATGTTTCTCCTTCTTTCTGAAACACCAGGATACATCCCCATGTTTCTCCTTCTTTCCGAAACACCGGGATACGTTCCTATGTTTCTATCCCTTTTCCGAAACACCGGGATACGTCCCTATATTTCTCTTTCCTTTTGAAACATCGGGATACGTCCCTATGTTTCTTATTCCTTTCTGAAACACCGGGATACGTCCCTACGTTTCTCCTGCCTTCCGAAACACCGGGATACGTCCCTAAACATCGGGATACATCCCTATCTTTCTATCTTTCCGAAACACCGGGATACGTCCCTATGTTTCTCCTTCTTTCCGAAACATCGGGATACGTCCCTATGTTTCTCCTTCTTTCCGAAACACCGGGATACGTTCCAATGCTTATACCTTTTCGAAACACCGGGATATGTCCCTACGTTTCTCTCTCTCCGAAACACCGGGATACGTCTCTATCTTTCTATCTTTTCGAAACACCGGGATATGTCCCTATGTTTCTCCTTCTTTCTAAAACACCGAGATACGTCCCTATGTTTCTCCTTCTTTTCGAAACACCGAGATACATCCCTATGCTTCTCCTTCCTTTCGAAACACCGGGATACGTCCCTATGTTTCTCATTCTTTCGGAAACCCCGGGATACGTCCCTATGTTTCTCCTTCTTTTTCCTAACCACTGGAATACGTCCCTAACCATCGGGATACGTCCCTATGTTCCTCATACCTTTCTGAAACACCGGGATACGTCCCTATGTTTTATTTTCTCATTCTGAAACACTACGATACGTCCCTATGTTTCTCCCTCTTTGGTTAAGAGCATTTGGAATACGTTCTGGTGCTTGAACCACGCTGAAACACTGGGATACGTCCCTATGTTTCTCCATCGTTTCGAAACACCAGGATATGCCCCTATGTTTCTCCCTCTTTGGTTAAGAGAATTTGGAATACGTTGCAATGCTTATACATTTCCCAAATATCGGGATACATCCCTATGTTTCTTGCATGATCATAAGTTATGCTCGGCTTCTTGCATTGTCAGTTGCATTTTGCCCCAGCCTTCAGGCGCATACCTTTATTTGTAGCTTGTATGCTTTGTCTGAGTCTTTGGCCTTGTCAAAAATGGGTCGTCTCTAGGCTTTGACACTCACTCGCCAAGAGGTTGATCTCCTCTTCGGGGTTTTCCTTATCCTCGAAGAGGTCACCTCCTCGGACAAGGTGGTTAGAGAGAATATTCCCCATGTGCCTTGGACATGGGCTCCATCCTACATCATGAGGTGCCTATAAATAGCACCCACCCATAGCTTTACAAGGGATGGATTTTGGGAGAGATAACTCTTGGGAAAGAACTAATTTCCCTTCTCCATTATCAACCTTGAGAGTGAAAAGTAGGGGATCCATGGGAGAGCCTTGCCATTATTCTCACTCTAGCTACTTTGCCTTCTTCTTCACCCAATCACTTATCACCATCATCTCTTTGCTCTTGTGTTCTTAGTTGAGACTATTGAAGAATTTAAGCCTCTTATCATCTTCTAGAGAATTCGAATTTTTCTTCAAGGATCTTCGAAGATCTTCGAATTTTCCAATGACGTTCTTGAGCCCTCTCATACAACAAACAACACTAGAGTTGTAACAACCCCAACCTGTGATTAACGTTAATCCATGTTTAATTATACCTAATGAGTAATTAAAGTGAAATTGTGCATCATGTGTTACTTTATTTGTGTTTATATCTGTTTAACGTAAAAAGATCTATTCATGTTTCCGTTTTAGTTTGCGAAATGAAGGCCTTATCGGCATCCGATTTAGAAATTGACTTGATTTATGTGTTATTTGGGATTTATAGAATTTTTTGGTAGATTTAACTGAAATTCGATTTGGAACGATTAAACTAGAATATTATAATTCCAAATGATTAGTCTAAGCAAGAATTAATAAAGCTTCACTAATTAGCTTATATAAGGCCATTACCAAGCCCAAGACTCCCTTTTTCCTCATTCATTTTGAGCTCAAACATGTGGAAGGAGAGAGAGAGAGAGAGAGAGAGAGAGAGAGAAAGGGAGATTGAAGTCAACATTAAAGGAGGAAGAGAATTAAAAAGGAAATAGGGCAGATTGAAGAGAATTGAGGAAGTTTGGCTCCAACACTTGCTAACTCAAGGCTTAAGGTAGGAAATTCAACTCCTTAATTATGAATTTGAATTATTTGGTGTAAGAATTCAAGAAAATTAGAAGATTAAACATGAGAATCAACCTAAAATTTGAGAATTGTAACTCATACCATGCATGCACGCATGCATAATTCCTTCTATTTTGAGTCTAATGGTTAAAGATTTTCACTTGCATGTACTAAGTCTATCATAGTCTTGTAATTTCATCATGTTTTTCATCAAATTACCTTAGTTGATCATGTTTTGGAAGCTATGAGTTCAAATGAATACATGTATGTAATATTTATAGCATGTTCTTACATTTCAAGTTGAATTTTTGCACAATTCACTTACTTTTGAGCCTTGATTTCATGAAATGAACTTCAAACCATGATGATTTGCAAGTTCTTAGATATTTTCTAGAATTTTGGTCCAAGAAAATGAGTTTTGAGGTGTGGAATTAGAGTTTGGAGCTTGGGAGTGCAATTTGGAAATTCCAGATTTTGCACTTCCGCTCGAGCGTGAGATTCTGCACTCAAGCGGCCACCTTTGTTTTTGCGTCTCCTCTCGAGCTACCAGAAGCTCGTTTGAGCGCGAAATACATGCTCCCAGAAGTTTCATATTTTTGCAAACTGCTCAAGCGACAAGAGTTGCGCTCAAGCGACCGTCGAGTGTTCGTCGAGCGTGAAAATCGCATAACTAGTGCTTTTCAAAATTTACAGAACGCTCGAGCGTGGGAAGTTGCGCTCGAGCATCCCCTCACACATTGAATATCCGCTCAAGCGGAGGAAGCTACGCTCGAGCGGGGACCTTATTTTCAGAAATTTGACCAAGTGTTTTCCAATGCATTTTAACATCCTCATTGCATCCTAGGCATTCCTAAGCCAAGATTAAGACATAGTAATGAGGGTAAAATGTAGAAATACACTAAGAACGAAACATAATGAGTTAAATATATTCCAACGTGTGTTTCAAATGTGTATTTGTTATGTGTTGATGTAGGTCACGTGCTATAAACCGTTTGATTAGTCTGCTCTGTCTGTCTACACTGAAGCCATCTGTGAGTAATAAGTTAGTAAAGTTATGTTCAACTTTATTTATTTTCTGTATAATGAATTAAGATCTGTTTTCTGAAATAATATGTTCTATACAATGAATGATTATCTAATTTCTAATAATGTATTCGTGGCATCCTTAGCATCATGTGATATCTGTTAACTGTTACCCGGTATCAGAGGTTCCATCATGGAACTTAATATGTATGCAATCTGTTATCCGTACCGGAGGCTCCATTATGGGGCTCAACATGTTTATTCTCTGTTACCTAAATCCGGAGGTTTCTTTATGGAACTGGTTACTTATAACTACCATATGTTCTGCATCTGTTCTGTATCTGCTCTGTTAGCGCTAATGGATGTACCACGTATGATTAAGCATGAACTCTAATTTCTGTATATGATTTGAACAAGAATATGAATCTGTTTATGAATCTGAATTATGATTTTTGAATCTAGTGTGAATATCATTCATTAAAACCCCTTACTCTGTTATTATTTACTGGGCTTTCGCTCACTATTTATATTATGTATGTAGGTGATTAAGCATGTGACCAGGCTCAGAGTTGAGGACCTGGCGTTTCAGTTTTTGTCAGCCAACCTTTGTGCCTCCTAAGAAGGTTCCGAATTAAGTTAAGTTTAGTAGCTGTTCTTGTGAATGTACTAGACTTTGCTTCTTTTGAATTACGGGAAAGATTTTTGGATGATATGTTCATGAAATGATGTGTAAATACTGTATCTTTTGACGCCACTCGTAAGTTCATAAAAGTTTTAAATTATTTGTCCCATGTATGTCTTCACAACTCAATGGACTACATATATTTTATATATTTGTTTTCGTAGCTCCTAACTATATGTTATTTTGTAAGAGGCCTTTGGTAATCCAAGGATTACTGGCCGGTTATGACGTTAAACCTATAAGGGTGGGTTTGGGTCATGACAGGAGATCTCTAAGGTGAGGTGCTCGGACGGATGAATTTCTTATCTAAGAGTTCTTAGAGTTGGACTTTTAACTCTTTCAGTTCAGAAGTTGACATTCTATAAGGGGCCTTAGAAATTGGTTGTGTCCCAGGTACTACATCAATGGTGAATTCAATTTCTCTATCAATTAACTCCCCAGGTAGATCATCAGGAAATACATCAGCAAATTCAGTTACTACAGAGATGTTCTCAACAGTAGAGTTATTAGAAGTCACAGTCAAAACGCAACATAAGTAACCTTGACACCTTTTCTCAACAACTTCCTAACTTTCATAAATGAAATCAAATACGGTGGAGGAACTACCTTATTTCCAGTGAAAACAAAATCAGGCATATCAGGTGGTCTAAACATGACAGATTTACTCACACAATCAATGGTGGCATAGTATTTCGTTAACCAATCTATACCCAGAATACAATCAAAATGATCAATGCTCAAAGGCAACAAATCAACGTACAATACCATATCACCAATCATAATATCACATGCTGGATATACATAAGCACATATCATAGAACCTCTAGATGGTGTAAACACAGATAGTAAACAAGTCATAGGTTCTAATGGTCAAGTTAACTTCCGTAAAAAAACATGCGATACAAATGAATATGTGAAACCAAAATCTATCAACACATAGGCATTTTGAGCACAGATAGAGATTATACCTGACACCACAAATTCAGTGTTTCATACGTCTCCGGACACTAACGCAAATACTCTTCCTTGCCTCAGTGTCTCATTTCCAGTATTACTCCTGGTATCAGTTCTTGCATTGGTCCTTGTTGTAAGAGTGGACACAGCTGAACTTGTAACAGGGTAGTTCGCATTATCAAATCTTAGCAGTCAATCTCGAATCATGTGGCCAGTCTTGCCACACCAGAAACACGCACCAAAGGCACGGTGACACATGCCTTTATGCCTCCTTTCACAATCAGGACAATTCGAAATAGAGCCACTACTCTGGCTAAAGCTATTAGAGGACAATGTATTCTGCCTTTTTGAAAAGGATCGGCCTTTCTTGAAATTGAATTCGGACCGTTTACCCTTCCATTCAGTTGTTGGGGATGGAGCTTGTTTCTTTGCTGCTAGAATAGTTTCTGCCATCAATGCTCTATCAAGTACTTCCATATGAGTAGGCAACTTTAGAACGCCCACCCGATCAAACACGTCCAAGTCTAATCTCCCTTCAAACTTCTGAGCCTTTTTGTAAACTATGTCAACCATATGAGCAAATCTGGCTAACTAGATAAACTTAGCCTCATACTCGGCTACAGACATCTTGCCTTGCTTAAGTTCTTGAAATTCTGATACCTTACGATCTCTAAAGCATTGCGAAAAATATTTCTCATAAAATATTCCTTTAAATTGATTCCATGTTATAGTTCCACTGCCATCTCAGATAAGCATCCACCATCGTATAGCTTCTTCTTTTAGTGTATAGGTGGCCAAAAGAACTTTTTGAGTTTTCGAGCACGGAAATACTTCAAATATCTTTTCGGTCTCCAATAGCCGCGTTTTAGCTTTCAACGGTTCAATCCCACCCAAAAAGATTGGCGGCTTCATTTTGTTGAATTTCTGTGTTAGTATAATAATATCAGTGTTTTCTGGTTCAACTAGCACCGGAGGTGGTGGGGTTAACAGTTGTTGAATCTGTTGTTGCGTTATTACCTTAGTCAAAGCAGCAAGCATCTGTTCCATTCTATTCATTTGAGCCTCAGAGGACTCAGTGGCATCATTACTTCTTGTATTTTCCATTTGCTATAGGTTAACAAAGCATTAATAAACAAAGGAATAATCTTTGTTCACAATGTTTGGAGTAAGTTCATTCTTCCAATTGCATAAGTTCATAAGTTCATATTCAGATACATCTTGCACATTTGCAGAATGTAACACATACTCTCACATGCAGATGTAATGTCCCTAATTCTTTTCTAAGACATCCTATAGCTCTTATGGACTCGTATGTGTGGTATAACATATGCTCTGATACCACTCTGTCACGACCCAAACCTGCCCTTATAGGTTTGGCATCGAAACCGGCCAGTAATCCTTAGATTACCAAAGGCCTCTTAATAGAATAACATATAATTAGGGGCTGTGGAAGCAAATATACATACATAGTCCATACAACTGTGTTGACATATATGAAACATGAATTTCAAACTTTATATCATAGGCGTGGCACCATAATTACAGTAGCTCATGTCATATATATATATATATATAAGATGTAATGTCCCTAATTCTTTTCTAAGACATCCTATAGCTCTTATGGACTCGTATGTGTGGTATAACATATGCTCTGATACCACTCTGTCACGACCCAAACCTGCCCCTATAGGTTTGGCATCGAAACCGGCCAGTAATCCTTAGATTACCAAAGGCCTATTAATAGAATAACATATAATTAGGGGCTGCGGAAGCAAATATACATACATAGTCCATACAACTGTGTTGACATATATGAAACATGAATTTCGAACTTTATATCATAGGCGTGTCACCATAATTACAGTAGCTCATGTCATATATATATATATATATAACAAAAGGGAACATAGCCCACTATACAGGAAAACAAATAAAACAAACATCTTTAGTGAAGTTCACAAAATATGACATCTCAAAAAGGAATCTCCTAGGGAGGTACGATGGCTGGCTAACCCAAAACTCGCTAGGTAGCAGCTTAAGCCTGGTTACACGCCTGCCCACCTACATACATAATACAAACGGTGAGTGAAAACCCAGTGAATAATAACAGAGTAAAGGGTTTTGATGAATGATGTCCATAACAAAATCAGAAATCAGAGTTCATATCAGAAATAGATTTATATTTATATTCTTGATCAAGTCAATGACAGAAATCAGAATACATACTTAATCTTACATCTGTTAGCGCTAACAGATCACATATGGAGCATCGAAGATCATACTTGTCAGTTCCATAAAGGAACCTCCGGTCGGGAAAGGATAACTTGTCAGTTCCATAAAGGAACCTCCAGACCGTGTACGGATAACTTGTCAATTCCATAAAGGAATCTCCTGCTGGGTACAAATAACTCGTCAATTCCATAAAGAAACCTCCGAACCAGATACAAATAATTTGCTTGAGTCCCGAATACTTGTCAGAATTTGGACACTCATTCTTTGTACAGAACATAATATTTCATAAAATAGATTTTATCCCATCATACAAAAAATAATTAAAGTTGAACATAGCTTTACTAAATTATTACTCACTGTTGGCTCCAAATCAAATAGACAGAGCAGGCAAATCAGATGTCTTGTGGTGCGTGACCTGCACAGTTACAGAACGAACACATATTGAATTACACACTCGGAATCATTAACTTAATCCTTTCTTATCTTGGTGTGTTTCTATTTTTTATCCTCATTATTATGTCTTAATTTTGGCCTAGGAATGCCTAGAATGCAATGAGGATGCTAAAATATATTTGGAAACACTTAGCAAAAATTGCTGATAACAGGGATCCCGCTTGAGCGCAACTTCCTTCGCTCGAGCGGACATGCAAAATATGAGTGGTCGCTCGAGCGTAACTTCTGCTGCTCAAGCGGTCTGTAAACTTTTACAAAAGTACTAGTTGTGTGATTTTCACGCTCGACGAACGCTCGACAGTCACTCGAGCACGAGACTCAGGTCCTCGCTCGAGTGCAACCCTTGTCGCTCAAGTGGTTTGCAAAAACATGAAACTTCTAAAAGCTTTCATTTTATGCTCGAACCAACTTTTGGTCACTCGAGCAAAGATGCAAAAACAAAAGTGGACATTCGAGCGCAAGATTTGCCACTCGAGTGAAGAGATTGAATTCTGGAATTTCCAAATTCAACTCTAAGCTTCCAAACTCAACTTCAAAGCTACAAAACTCATCCTTTTGGGCCAAACACTTGAGGAAACACATTTAAACTTGGAAAACATTGAGAATTCAAGATCATTTCATGAAATCAAGGCCCAAAAGCATGCCAAATGCTCAAAACTAAGCTCAATTCTTTGAAAAACAAAACATGCATGTTTTCTCTTGACTTCAAAGCTCCCAAAACATGATCAATTGGTATAAAATGACACAACACAAGATGACCACTTAAAACAAAGGTATACATGCACATGAGAATTACTTGAAATTTAATTCAAAATGTAAGAAAATGTAAATGCATGCTTTATATGGCTCAAGTTCACCCATTCTAGCTCAATCCTTGCATTACTCAACTAATTTCTCTTGAATTTGTGGTTTAGACATCATAAATATACAATTCGAGGGTGGAATTCCTACCTCAACTCTCAATGGAGCTCTAGTTGGTAAATTCTCTAAGGTTCCAAGCCAATTTCCTTAAATTCTTAGCAATTCCTTCCAAGCTCTAGTGTTGATCTCAACCCCTCCTTTAGTCTTTCTTCCTCTCTCTCACATTTGTCTGTTGAAGGCTCAAAGATGATGAGAAAAATGGTGACTCAAATGGTGTGTATAGGCCTGATATAGGCTTGCTTAGGACATTTAATTAATCTTAACTTAAGCTAAGTAATTGACATTAATTATTCTAATTTAATGCGTCCCGAATCAAACTTTAATTAAACTGACCATAAGGTTTTGAAAATTCTAACTAGCACAGAAATCAAGTCAATTCCGTGATCGGATGCCGATAAGGCCTTCAATTAGCAGAATAAAATATAAACGAAAACAGATATTTCTACGTAGAATAGATAAAAACTCGTGTAGCACATAATACATGTAATGAATGCAAAATTTCACCTTAATTACTTCTTAATCATTCTTAATCATGGATTATACATTAATTAAGGGTCGGGATTGTTGCAATTTGGGTGTAAGAGAGCCCACTTGTTTGGTCGTTCCTTTTGAGGTCTACTAGTGTCGTTGCCGGATATATAACCAATGTGGGCATAAGCGGTAAGGTTTGCAAAGCAGCAAAATGAGAGAGTTCTGAGTAGTCCGATGTCCAATCATTGTGGTTGGAAAAAATGATCTCTTTGGGTGATTCTAGATGTCTAGTCTAACTACTAATTCAGAGAACCATATTGTAATATTATATTCAATGTTACCCAATTTATTCTGTGTATGGTTGATTGGTTGATAGAAGTTAATAGGGTGTGTGTGTGTGTTTTTACTAGGCATTCCAAGCTCATCGCATGTCATGCCAGGTGATGAAGTAAGTTACAATGGTGAAGGTTATTTCGAAGGCAAAAAAGATGAAGTGTTGGAGCCGTGGTCCACTTGAAGACTTAGACTAGTTTTTTTTTTTTTTTTTTTTTACTTTTGGTTTGGCAGTGTTTTGTAATCCTATAATGGAACAATAAAATAATTATATGTGGTATTAACTCTAATTATATATGTATATTAAGATGTTTTGGTTGTCTATTTTGCTTATGTTGTTTTATTGTACTTATTTGACGGTCCCGAATTTTAGGGTGTTACGTAAAGGATGTTCATTAGAGGGGAGGAGGGCTAGGGATGTTGACATAGGTATTTTGCAGGACTAGGGGTCCAAAGGGTAGGGTTGGTATTATGGTGGGTGCTCAAAGAAGAAAGGTGAGAATCTTGGTCCAATTACAAAATCACCCATCTTTCTATTTCCTTCATCGCACTCAACCGCCGTTGTACTCTCTCTCTCTTTCTTTTTCTCTGTGACCATCACACCTATTCACTATTGCTATTGTCATCGCAACCCACCATCACTGCAGATCACGACTATTGCAACACCAACCAAGTCTCTCTCTCTCTCTCTCTCTCTCTCTCTCTCTTACACACACACACACACACACACACACACATACACACACACATATAATTTAGAGATCGCATTTAGATCTGAGCAAGATAGGTCACCAATGATTGGTTATGGTGGAAGAAGGGTGGTGGTGGTGGTTTGCATTGAAAGATGAGGAAAGGTTGGCTAAGGGGTGTAGTGGTGAAAGTGGTAAGGGAGGGGTTGGGTATAGCGAGAAGTGGTACAGAAGAAGTTAGAGGCGACAAGGAAGGCTTGGAAAAGGGCTGCGAGGCGGAGAGGTGGATGGAGGGCTGGCTAGTGGTGATTGTGGACATGATAGTTGCTGAGGTTAGAGGAAGGAAAAGAAAGAATGAAGAAGGATGTTTTGGTCTTTGTAACTTATGATTATAGGATTTTGCAATTCTTTTCCCCTTTCATTTGTATTGTAATTTTAGAAAACATCTCTTTGATTTATATTATTTGTTTTGCTTTCATTTTTTTTTAATTTATAATTTTCCCTTTGAAAATTCCAAAAATAACTTTAAAAATTAAAGCCCATCCAATTGAAGATCCCACTTGTTGTAACAACTCTGCTGAGTTTTCAGGTCACTCATAAACAGAGTTTATGCCTTGTTTGGCATCTTAGTTGGGGTTTTAGATTAAAACAGCCACAAAAAGATAAAATATGTTAAACAATCAATAAAACAAAATGTCACATTCAAACTATAATCATTTCATTTTTTCTCTCACCAAAGTCAAAAAAGTCAAAAAGTCCAAAAGTCCAACCCAAACGAGGCGTTCTAACCCCAAGCTAAAAGTCAAAAAATAAAATAAAACCAACTAACTTCTCAAACAAAGCCTATAAACACAAATGCGTGCGCATATAATAAATATTAAATGATCATGCACGGTATCATTGGCCACGACAAATGAGATTTGATATATATTCTTTCGTCTCTCACTAATCGAAATATATTGTCTTCAATAACGCAATGTAAAATTTTCATTAATTGATAATAGGAAGAGTTACCAATAAATCTTATATGTTAGAATTATATTCCAGTTAGTCTTATAATATTTTTTTTTATGATTCATTTGGTTCTTTTAAATGTGTAATGACTCATTTGTCATTATAATTTTTATAATTGTGCTTTTTGTTAGAATATTACATTAGAGTGTTACATTAAAAAAAGAACACTAAAGAATTTTTTTAATGTCGCATCATACCCGCCACATTGGAGTGATACGCTAGAGTGTTATGTTTAGAAAAAGTACATCAAGGAGTTTCTTTGAAGTGTTATATTGGAGCATTAATTACATTGGAGTGTGACATTTAAACTATCACGCCCTAAAATTTGGACAATTAAATATTAAATTAGAATTAAATCTCAATCAATATTGCATCATCCAAATCCTAAGAGTGAAACAAATAAAATCTAAATGTTTTCGTCTCAATTTAGTTTAAGTAAAGTTCAATACTCAAAAAAAAAAGAAAAAAAGGGATAAGAAAAAAAAATAAAAAATAAAAAAACACCAACCAAACCATCCATCATAAATTTATAACCATTCAATACCTCAAACATTAAAGTAACAACAAATAGTCAAAAACAACTTAAATATTGTAAAGTTAGAAAAATAACCCACAATGCCAATTTATCAAAATACTAAGGTCATTGAGCTTGTTGACGAGGAACCCATCTAAATACTGCATTTGACAAACTTTACCCAGTAATGTCGCCTGCACGGTCAAACTACCAATGTATGCCCTCTCGATACTCTCTATTGGTTGAATATCATGTATTGAAACTAACTCCAAGGACTTACATTCATGAATCATGAAAGAAGCTATAATCCAATGTTGCATACTTTAAGGGAGTAGTAGTTATACCATAAGTTCAGTAAGTGTGACTTTTGGGAGAAAGAAGTTCTGTTTTTTGTCACGCCCTAAAATTTGAACAATTAAATATTAAATTAAAACTAAATCCCAATCAATATTCCATCATCCAAATCCTAAGGTGAAATAAAATCTAAATATTTCGCCTCAATCTGGTTTAAATAAATTTCAATGCTAAAATAAATAAATAAATAAATTACAAGGGATATAAAAAATAAAAAATAAAATTAACAAATGCCAATCAAACCATTCATCATAAATTCATAATTATCCAGTTCCACCAACATTAAAGTAGCAACAAATAGTCAAAACAACTTAAGGAATGTAATGCTAGAAAATAACCCACAATGCCAAATTATCAAGATACTAATGTCATAAAATAAATAAATAAACTAATATCAACCCTAAACTCAAAAAAATAAAAGAAATCTGAGAAACATATGTCCTACAACCATAGTTATTTCTCGTCACCACCATAGTCTCAACTAATCCTGCAAAGAAAGCTTGACTGCACTCAAATAGAATGCACTCGAGATGTCAAGAGATAAAATGGGTCAGTATACAAGGATACTGGTATAAATACAAGATTTGATACTCACATAGCCACCAAACACAAACAAAAGTGCATTTAATTCTTGTTACGGAACAAGACAAGAAGTTCTACCCGCATTGAGATGTGGGTTAGTTTTCCAAGATACGATGGCATTTAGTTTCTTACTTGTACATAACTAAATATAAATTAAGTATATAAAAAAAAAAAAAAATAAAATAAAAAATATGGTGGGTCAGCCCTGCATAAAAAGTTAGTAAGTCCCACTATTTTGCAAAAAATGAAGTTAGTATAATTTAAACATAAGTAAATTATTGAAGAAGTATAAAAATGCACTGCTTCATGCTTAAATCATTCGAATCGACCAAAACTCAAAGAATAAAAATTGTACAAAATCATATTTCTTAAAAGGCGTTGCCGAAGAAAATTAATTTTGAATTTATGGGTTGGGTTTGGGCCCACCGACCCGCCCAAGGCCCATTGGCCTGCCCAAGGCTTGAATACTCCCTAGGTCTAGGCCTAATTTTTTGGCCCGTTGAGATTATAACCTAATCACTATTATATAACCTAATTTCTTATTATCACCCTAACACCTTTGATATATATAAGATGAATATATAATACTTTATATATATGTATAATATAATATTCATATATAAATATACAAATTAATTATATATAATTAACTATCACATTAAATTATCTTGTATCCATGTAATTAATAAAACCAAAAAAATAAAGTAATAATAATAAATATATAAATAAGGATTTAAGAAAAATTAAGGTCGCTACAGAAAAGTATACTAAATTTTTTTTCCCAGTGTTAATTGAAGTGTTACGTTTGATGAAAGTACACTACGGATACACTAAAGAATTTTTTGTAGAGTGTTTCATTAGAGTGTTACGTTTGAAAAAAAAATAATAAAAAAAATTTGATATGATACAAAATAAATCTAAAAGGATGTCATGAAATACTGTTTAAAAACAATAGGACTCATGGGGTGACAAGAAAAAAAACAAGACTTATCAGAGTAGCAATTTCTAAGAAAAAGCTCTATGATCATTTTTGTGACAACCCTCACCTCTGATTAGTGCTAATCTATGTTTAAGCATGATAAGTAACTGATTAGGATGAAATCCTAGATTGATTACGTGAGTGTATTGTTTGTATTTGCATTTCTATCTGTTTGGCCATAGACTGATCTGTTCGTGATCTGATTTCGAACCGCAAATTGAAGGCCTTATCGGCGGCCGAAGTAGAAATTGATTAGTGTTATATGCTAGTTAGAATTTACGTGATTTTATGGTAAGTTTAATGAAAATTTGGTTTGGAATGATTAAATTAGATTAAATAAAGTTAAATTATATTAGTTTGCATTTACTACCATTTTTCCATTGAGTGGTTTATGCTAGGCCACTACTTCTCTCACCCTTGCATATGTTTGAGGCATCTGTAGACACCCCATTTTTGACCGTCCTCAAGACTTGGACGTCATCATTTGAACACTCGATGATCATCTATGCTCATGTTCGTTTTGAGTTCCCGGAGGTCTCGGCCACGCGCCTTGCTTCAAAATCTCTCAACTTGACTGTTTTATGCTTGGTTGTAGACCAAGCACTTGTGTTTTTGGTTTTGAGGGAAAAGGGTGGCTTGTTGGCCATTTTCTCAACCCATCGGCCAAAGCATGAAGCCATCAGCTCCTTTTTCTTGCTATAGGCCAAAAGTGTTGGCCGATCGGCACTTTATTTGGTCGGTCGGCCACATTCGTTGGTCAATTGGCCATATTTTCCGGCCGACCCCTTTCCATCTACTTTTGGCAGATATTTTGTGCCAGTTGGCACACATAATTCCCCCCTCCATACACGTATATGGAGGGAATTGAGCCTTACTTAGGTTCTCCAAAAAGCTTTGCAAAATTGATTTTCTATAAAAAGAGAGCCTCCTCCCCCTTTCCAGGGGTTCTAGAAATCTGATATACAAGTTAGATATATCTCTCTCTATATATATCTCTCTCTCTAGATTTGTGTGTGTGTTTGAGCTCAAAGGTGTGTTTTGTTCTTACTATTGCACACAAACACCTAGCACTACACTATCCTTGGTTGCTGAGGCACTAGAAGGTTGATATTAGAGTTCTTGGGCTGTTTTTTATCCAAGAAGATTGCTGGAGTTGTGTTCTTGAAGTTGTTTTTCAAGGGTGAGTCAACTTGCTTTTGATACCCCATTTTTGGCTTAAGCTTTTACACATACTTCTATATTGTTTTAAGGTTAACTCTAAACTACAAAAAGTTCTGATTTTGTATGGTTGTTATGGTTGCTTAAGGTCACTTTTTGGTTGGGGGTTGTCTACCCTCTCTTAGGTCTTGTTTGGCCCTATTTTGTGCCTTTCTTCTTGAGCTTTGGTATCATTTCATTTTGACCTTCTCACCGCTGAAATCAAGAGGATTTTCAATGGTAGAGAAGTGGTTTTGGAGTCTTGTATAGGAAGGGGACACCCCTCTCTCCTTATGTCTCATATGCTTGTGTTGTTGGCTTAAAAGAGTAGCATGTTTGCTTAGCATGTCTTGGTTCTATTTTAGCACTTTTTAGTGGCCTTTAGGACCTGCCTTAACTCTATTCTATGTTGGTTTGACGGCATCTTGCATGCTTCACATACTTGTAGAGTAATCTTGCATGTTTGCATAACATGCATCTTGTGTTTGGACCACTATTCTTGCATGTTTTGGCTCGACTCCAAGGAGCTTACTCTCATGTTTTACCATGATTAAACTCTGTTCGGTGTTGTCTTGGTCGTGCATGCATTGTTTTGCATAGCGTTGGTTCATTCTAGCTTGTGAGCTTTGTGCCTTGAGTTCCTTAGCATGTGTTACTTGAAGTATTTTCATGATTTGGCATCATGTGAAATGTAATTTCAGTCCATATTTCATGGTCACACACTTGCATTTATCACCTATTCCATGCTTTGGATAGTTTGTGTTTCATGCCTTAAGAATAGGTCATTGTGCATGCCATTATACTTAGGCCTTTGGGATGCCATCTAAGTGGGTTTTTGGGCTCATTCTAACATGCCATAACTCTGATTTTATTGGCCTAAGTCATGCCATGTTTGGTTGTAATAGGTGTAGTGCAATTGCCCATTTTGTCCTCGTACGCGTCTTGTTTTGTGCTCTCATTTCTAGCATGTTTTGGCCTAATCCCATGCATGTTCTAGCCTTGTTTTGGACTGCCTTAGGACTGTTTTGGGTCACCTTGGTCCTTTGGGGCTTGGTTGATATGGCCATGGTTCAAGTACCTTGGCTAGCTTTGAACTTGAAGTCCATTAGCATGCCTTGCTTGTGTTATGTGTTTGATTCGGCATCACTCTTAACATAATTTCAGAGCTTGTGGCGTCACCATACTACCACGATTGTCACCCCTCGCTCATGTTTGGGTGTTGTGACCTTATGCCTTAACTCTTGGACCATTGCATGTACATGCTCATTGTGCGTTTCATTATATCACTTCATCATTTTGGCCACTGATTTGGGCATGGCTAAGGCCTCCCCTTATGGTTTAAGTCCATTTGAGCATGATTGCTTTCATGATATTTGCATGCTTGTATTGTATCATGTTTGCATATTCGGTACATTGCATGATGCTTTGCTAGTTGCATTACAAAACATTGTTGCATGCCTAGGTTGCATTGCGTTGCATTGAGTTAGTATGCTCATGGTGCATTGCATTGTTTGCATGCATTGCATTGTATTTGGCATACTTGCTTGCATTACATTGTGTTTGGTTTGGGGTGTCAAGCCAAACACGAGGACCAAGGGACGTTTCGTACTTGAAGTGACGAAATGTGCCTCATCCTCGGTCGCCGACGCTATTGATCAAGCATGATAGAGTTCTAAGCATTCACATGTGTTTTGTGCATTCATTCCATATTGATTTGCACACTTGGCTCCTTTGGCCATCATGCATTGAAATGCGTGATTGATGGCCCGAGGGTCGAGGACTACACCCCTTTGAGTCTCAAACAAGATAAGGCGGGTGGTCGTGCAAACATTGCCTTGTAAATGTATTGCCATGCTCTGTTTGTCTTCTGTTGCAGCAAAACAGCATTCTGCAGGAAGAAATGGCCGATCGGCTATTTTCAGTGCCGATCGGCTAACCATTGTTGGCCGATAGCATCATAATTGGTCGATGGAACCTTTCCATTGGCCGATGACCACTCCTCTTGGCCGATGGCCTCTCACAATGTACAGGAAGTGATTCTGGAGCATTACAGAGACTTGTGCAGTTTTCAGAGGTGCAGAGCAGTGTAAATAGAGGCAGCATGAGCATGGTGATAGGTTTCTGAGCGGAGCCGAGCATGCGTGCATTTGTCTCTCTTCCCGAGGCCTCTTTACTACTTTAGTATCTTAATTAATTTGTCTAATTAGTTAAGTGGTTTTGTAATTAATTAATTAGCTTGTTAGTTAGTTAATTAGTTGGCTTGTATTATTTATTCGGACCCTCTGTCGAGAGGGCAAATTTTGTAATAAGTGTGCGTGAGTGTATGAATGTCTTCCAACCCTATGTCTTTCTCCCTTTTACTTACCTGCTTTTGATGGTTAGTTTTAGGGCATATTTCATTTAGCATCCTTATGCTATGCATGTTTGCATCCATTTATTCGTATTACATGCACCGGGCTCGGCGCATCATACTAACTGCATAGTATTTCAATTCCAACTTGAATACATGTATCGAGTTGTCGCATTTCACATGCCATTCTTAGATAGCCGAGCCTATTCTAGTTGTATTTTGCATGTGTTGCATTAGGCATCTTAACATAGCTAGGATCATGCATTGATTACTAACTAGCTATTGTTTTGGCTCGGAGTACTAGGTAAGCTTTTATGCTTTAGTATCTTGCATGAGTGTGAATGCCGCCATGAAAGCATGCTTGCCATGAGGCTAATTGCTTATATGATATAATTACCTGAATGCCTGTGGGTGAAGGTTAGATTACTTGAATTGGAACAATTTATTGAAATGAAAGTTTTAAGCCCACTTGATTGTGGCAAAATCATGTTTTCTAAGCCTACTTGAGGATGGCAAATCCACGTCTTAGCCTACTTGCGAGTAGCATTTTCAAACCATTTTCAAACAAATAAACATGAAATATTTTGTTCCAATTTAGGCGATCCAGTCTATACTTGTGTGTTATGCGCATCACATAGTAATTTTAGGCTAATAAACCGGAATAAGAACACATGTGTTTTCAAAAACAAGATATCATGTTTAGTACAGACCGATCTTTGATCGGGCGAGCGGAGGTGCTCATAGATGACCTTCCCCAATCATACCCAAGTTCCTGAGCTGAGGCAACTTTGGTGATGACGGACACGTGGCGTTAGGCAACGAGTCAGGGTTTCCTTAATTCCCCCAAAACAAAATATTTAGGTGGCGACTCTGTATCTGGCAAAGCAGTTAATGTTTAGCACTTCTTTCTTAAAAATCAGTTTTTCAAAGCGATTTGCCGGATTTGGACTCTTTGGTGATTTATCAATCTCACATCGCACATTGTGAGATCAGATTAAGAACCGTGACATTTGAGTCCGAACTGTAGAAGCATTGAGGCCCTCGGGGTGCGTCTACAACATCATTTGCTCATCTTCTTGAAACCAAACCGTGAGAGAGGGAGAGTAGGAGAGAAAACTTGAGTTCATCAAAATTGGCTTGGAGAGTTAGGAGAATTGAAAGGAATTTGCATAATTGAGCTTCCATACTTGAATTCAAGACCTAAGGTAGGGAGTTCACCCTCTTATTCATGTGTTTAAATTGTTTCTTAGATGATTCATGGAAATTTGGTGACTAAAGTCAAGAATTGAGTTAAAGAGTTGATTTGAGTAGCTAATCCATGCATGCATACACATACTTTAGCATTTTGAGGTTGTTTTCATAAGAATTTCCACATGCATGTCTATATTTGGGTTGTAGTCCATGAATTCATCATGTTTTGGAGTTCAAACTTGCATTTGTTGTTTTAGAGCATTGGAATCCATTAGAACACTTGCATGTGATGTTCTTGCATTGTTTTTTAAGTTTCCTTTGAATTTGTGTTCAATTGACTTACCTATGGGCTTTGATTTTACAAATTGATCTTTGAAACATGTTGTATTATGGGTTTTCAAGTGTTTTCCAGAAAATTAGCCCAAAAGAATTGAATTTAAAGCTTTAAAAGTCGAGTTTCATGCTTGAGGATCAATCTGAAAATTCCAGATTTCGGACCCACGCTCGAGCGTAGGACCTCACGAGCAAGTATTTGGTGTTGTTTTACCTTGATTTACCTTTGTTTAAAGTTGGTTTAGTGGTCTCTTGCATGCACCATATACTTGTCTTGCAATCCCCTCATTTGCCTTAACATGTATCTAGCATTTAGACTACCATGCTTGCATGTTTTGGCTTAACTCCATGAATCCTTTAGCCTTGTTTTACCATGCTAAAGCTCTGTTTTTCATTGTTTTGGTCATGCTTGCATTGTTTTGTATAGCTACCATGCAATCTAGCTTGTTAGCTTTGGGTGTTTAAGTCACTAGCATGCTTTACTTGGGCCATTTCAGTGGTTTGGCATCACTTGTTATGTTATTTCAGTCCATGTTTTATGCTTGTACACTTGCACTTATCACTCCTTTAATGTTTTGAAGGGTTTGTGTTTTATGCCTCATGAATGTGTCATTGTGTATGCCATCATGCTTAGGTCATTTGGATGCCATCCAAGTGGGTTTTTAGTCTTGTTCTAACATGCCATAACTCTAATTTTTGTTGCTTGAGTCATGCCATGTTTGGCTTTGATGGGTGTAGCGTAACACCTCTTTTGTGGCCTTGTATGCCTTATGTTTTTGCCTCTTTGATTTGGCTTATTTTGGCTTTGGTCATTGCACGTTTTAGGCTCATGTTGACATGGTCTAGGATTGTTTTGGGTCATATTTTCCATATGCTCACGTTTCAATTAGCATCCTTATGCTATGCATGTTTGCATCCATCCATTTGTATTGCATGCACCGGGCTCGGCGCATCATACTGACTGCATAGTATTTCAATTCCAACTTGAATACATGTATCGAGTTGTCGCATTTCACATGCCATTCTTAGATAGCCGAGCCTATTCTAGTTGCATTTTGCATGTGTTGCATTAGGCATCTTAACATAGCTAGGATCATGCATTGATTACTAACTAGCTATTGTTTTGGCTCGGAGTACTAGGTAAGCTTTTATGCTTTAGTATCTTGCATGAGTGTGAATGCCGCCATGAAAGCATGCTTGCCATGAGGCTAATTGCTTATATGATATAATTACCTGAATGCCTGTGGGTGAAGGTTAGATTACTTTAATTGGAACAATTTATTGAAATGAGAGTTTTAAGCCCACTTGATTGTGGCAAAATCATGTTTTCTAAGCCCACTTGAGGGTGGCAAATCCACGTCTTAGCCTACTTGCGAGTAGCATTTTCAAACCATTTTCAAACAAATAAACATGAAATATTTTGTTCCAATTTAGGCGATCCAGTCTATACTTGTGTGTTATGCGCATCACATAGTAATTTTAGGCTAATAAACCGGAATAAGAACACATGTGTTTTCAAAAACAAGATATCATGTTTAGTACAAACCGATCTTTGATCGGGCAAGCGAAGGTGCTCATAGATGACCTTCCCCAATCGTACCCAAGTTCCTGAGCTGAGGCAACTTTGGTGATGACGGACACGTGGCGTTAGGCAACGAGTCAGGGTTTCCTAAATTCCCCCAAAACAAAATATTTAGGTGGTGACTCTGTATCTGGAAAAGCAGTTAATGTTTAGCACTTCTTTCTTAAAAATCAGTTTTTCAAAGCGATTTGCCGGATTTGGACTCTTTGGTGATTTATCAATCTCACATCGCACATTGTGAGATCAGATTAAGAACCGTGACATTTGAGTCCGAACTGTAGAAGCATTGAGGCCCTCGGGGTGCATCTACAACATCATTTGCTCATCTTCTTGAAACCAAACCGTGAGAGAGGGAGAGTAGGAGAGAAAACTTGAGTTCATCAAAATTGGCTTGGAGAGTTAGGAGAATTGAAAGGAATTTGCATAATTGAGCTTCCATACTTGAATTCAAGACCTAAGGTAGGGAGTTCATCCTCTTATTCATGTGTTTAAATTGTTTCTTAGATGATTCATGGAAATTTGGTGACTAAAGTCAAGAATTGAGTTAAAGAGTTGATTTGAGTAGCTAATCCATGCATGCATACACATACTTTAGCATTTTGAGGTTGTTTTCATAAGAATTTCCACATGCATGTCTATATTTGGGTTGTAGTCCATGAATTCATCATGTTTTGGAGTTCAAGCTTGCATTTGTTGTTTTAGAGCATTGGAATCCATTAGAACACTTGCATGTGATGTTCTTGCATTGTTCTTTGAGTTTCCTTTGAATTTGTGTTCAATTGACTTACCTATGGGCTTTGATTTTAGAAATTGATCTTTGAAACATGTTATATTATGGGTTTTCAAGTGTTTTCCAGAAAATTAGCCCAAAAGAATTGAATTTAAAGCTTTAAAAGTCGAGTTTCATGCTTGAGGATCAATCTGAAAATTCCAGATTTCGGACCCACGCTCGAGCGTAGGACCTCACGTTCGAGCGTACACTCTGAGTACATGCACTTCTGCTCGTCACGCTCGAGCGTGAAATGCATATGCCCAGAAGTTCATATGTTTTGCAGTCCGCTTGAGCGAGAGAATTCATGCTCGAGCGAGGAATTGAGTCTCACGCTGAAGCGAAGGTCGAGCGTCCGTCAAGCGTGAAAATCGTGCATTCAGTACTTTTTCATGAGTTTACAGTCTGCTCGAGCGAGGGAAGTCACGCTCGAGCGGAGCTCCTTTGTCTGCATGTCAGCTCGAGCGTAGAAAGCCATGCTCGAGCGAGACCTATGTTTCAGCAAAAATTTGAAAAGTGTTTTAAAGTGCATTTTTGCGTCCTCATTCCATCCTAGGCATTCCTAGGCCAAGTTTAAGGCATCTTAATGAGGATAATGTTATAGAACCACACCTGTATAGTTAGGGGCTAAGTTATTAATCCCGAGTGTGTGTTCGTTCTGCGGAGCTCCTTTGTCTGCATGTCAGCTCGAGCGTAGAAAGCCATGCTCGAGCGAGACCCATGTTTCAGCAAAAATTTGAAAAGTGTTTTAAAGTGCATTTTTGCGTCCTCATTCTATCCTAGGCATTCCTAGGCCAAGTTTAAGGCATCTTAATGAGGATAATGTTATAGAACCACACCTGTATAGTTAGGGGCTAAGTTATTAATCCCGAGTATGTGTTCGTTCTGCAACTGTAGGGTTGACATCCGAGGACGCTCGTTAGCTTGTCTCTAGTCCAATGCTCTGTGAGTAACAATGTTATAAAAATATGTTCAATTATAATTATTTTCTGAATGATCAACTGTTCTGCTTACTGAACCATTATTGTTTAATGAATGAATGTTTTTCCTACTTGTAAATTGTATCCGTGGCATCCATAGCAATTTACTGTTACTGTACTGTTACTGTTACTATCACAGAGATCTCTGTCGGTTCTCATGTTTGGAACCACTACTATTTACTATTATGATGGCCATCAAATGACTGTTTGGTCTATTAAGACCTACTGTACTGTTTTGCTAATGGATGTACCACATATGATTATTATGGTTCTAAATGACTGATTCGTTGATGCAATTGACTGTTCTAATTACTGAAAGGATATTCATTCTTAACTCCTTCACGCATATGCTATTTACTGGGTTTTAGCTCACTGTTTACATATATATGTAGGTGTCCAGGCACCGGACCAGAGTTAGGAGCGTCGGGTTAGCTCTTGTTTTGTTAAAGCCAACCATTGTGCCTCACCTTAAGGTTCCAAGTGCATTCAAGCCACGGCTGTTTTGGGGTGTCCAGATTCACCCTTTTGTTTCTGTCTTGTAATGAATGTTTAAAATTCGACTGTACAGTTTTAGTTAGGGATTTGGTCCCTAACATGGATGTTTGCGTATATATCGCATGTACATATGTTTTGGTTGTCAATGTTTATAAAAAGTCTTTTTGCATTTAGACTGTTACGGCTCATTGGACATCTTTTATTTACTGTTTTGGCTTCCACCAGCCCCTTTACTCTGTATTTCTGTCGTTACTGTTAAGCAGGCCTTCGGTAATCACGGATTACTGACCGGTTATGGTGCTAAACCCATAGGGGCGGGTTTAGGTCGTGACAATCTTAATATCATATAATATTACTATTGTTCTCACCATTTATATTTCTTTTTAGGAAAATTATCAGAAAGTTCCATATGGGAATTAGTTACTCCAAATAGTCCCATAAATTTTCTCATACACTGCTAGGTCCTCTTTGTTTTGACAATCTTATCACGAGATCCTATTTTAAATTTTGGTATGATTCGGTGGACGTTTCTACCCTTTCTCATTGAGGAACGCCATCTTAGGGAAGTTAGATCCAATTTTTGGATCACGTTTTCCGTCACTCTAATATAAGAGCATCACACACTAAAAAACTTGATGTACTTTTAAAAAACGTAACATTACTCTAACAAAATACTAAAAGACACCTCCAACACTATAACGTAACACATTAAAAGAACCCTTTAGCATATATATATATTTTTCTAAATGTAACATTCCAATAACGTAACACTTCAACACTCCAATGTAACATACTAAAAAACTTCTTAGTGTACTTTTCACAAATGTAACACTCCTCCAACATAATACACTGAAAAACTCTTCCAACGTAACACACTACACTGAAAAACTCCTTAGTATATATTTTTTTAAATGTAACACTCCTCCAACGTAACACACTAAAAAATTTCGTAGTATACTTTTTCCAAACGTAACACACTAAAAGACTTCTTAGTGTACTTTCATAAAACGTAACACTCTAGTATAATACTAACACACCAAAAAGCTCCTTAGTATATTTTCCACAAACATAACACTCCTCCAATGTAACATATTGAAAAACTCCTCAATGTAATACTATAACATTACACACTACGCTAAAAAACTCCTTAGTATACTTTTTACAAACGTAACACTCCTCCAACGTAACATACTAAAAAACCCCTCAAACAAAACACTTTGATGCAACACAGTAAAATTGTCCTTAGTGATGTAGCACACTAAACTTAAGTTTCGTAGTCATTTTGCTAATCTTTGATCGGCTACGCTGATGCCCCACGCCTCAGCCTGCTTACATTCACAGCAAATCTACCTTATCTGCTCAAACTAGGGTTTCACACAACCAAAAACCCATAAAAATTGAAACAATCTTTTCGTAACCAATTCAACGAAACATTCATAAAATTTCCCCCCAATCTCGATTATGGGACGCAGTCACATGAATTTGCAATTTGAATTACGAGAAAACACAACCAATATGACCTAAGGATATATCGCTTCTGGAACGTTCCCTGTTCCCAAATTGAAGTTCACATGTTCCCAATTGTTGAATTAAACCCCACCTTAATAAATTGTTATGTGGATCGAGTTGGAACGCCCAATTTTTCGAAGTGCGTTTAATTGAATGGGTAAGTTCCATATGTATATTGGCAAACGGGTCGATGTGGACCCACTACATGACTTCACACTTCACATATGGAACAAATCACACTAACACGCCATGTTCACACACACCCATCTACTTTGCCCATAATTTGAAACACTAAAACAACATTAGTACGCTTTTTTCGAAAACATGAAACACCCGCACCCTTACTCCCACAGTTTCATTAACAATTTTTTATAATGGTTTAACTCATGGAAAATTAGTAAACAACCAGTCAAAATGACTAGATGGTTAACAAGAAAACATCTGAGACCATATGGATCACAAGACCGAAATATAAGATTTATTTATCAAATTTTTTTTTTTTTTTAATAACTCGTTATCCAGCCTAGGAACAGGTATCCTCAGTATTTAATTCAATGCACATGGACATCTAAAAATAACCTAAAGCTTGCTTTTTATTCAATTTTCCTTTGTCCAGCCCTACCACCTTGCCCCTTTACTATTGAGTCCTCACAAAAGACTGAAGAGTCATCTAGAGGGCCATACCCATATATTCCTTACCTCATCACTCACCCACTTTTGTTTACACATTCTTTCCTCTCATCCATTTCATTTCTCTACCCTCTTTCTCTCCCTCTCACAACATGTCTCCAAAACTCAGCCAAGTATTGCTCTCTACACTAATTTTCCTCTCTACAATTCTCAATTTTCCGGGAACGATGATGGCGCAAGAGTGCCCGTATCCGTGTTACCCACCACCGACGGGCACCACCGGAGACAACCCGACAACGCCACCAACAACTACTAAAGCACAACCCATCCAAACAGGGTCTTACCCTCCTCCACCAAGTGGTTATTTACCGTACTCACCACCTTATGTTGGTAATGGTAATGTCCCTCCACCTCCTGATTCTATGCTACCATGGTTTCCGTACTACTACAGAAAGCCTCCTCACCAGTCCGATCAGTCATCATCATCTACACCTCTCCGACGATCGACGGTCGTGATCCATTTCCTTGGTTTTCTTCTCTTTTTTGCATTTTTTCTTTTTTAGAAAGTAAGAATATATATATATTTTTAATGTTTTCAAGACATGATGTTGTATGAGAATTACAAATATATAAATAAATTTCTTGTACATAAAATTTATTGAGAATAATCTCTTTTTTTTTTAAGCCAAAACACTTATTGTTGTGGCCCAGAATTATAAAAATATTATTGTCATATCATTTTGTATAGAGTTTTTTTATCAAAATTTATTTGTAAATTATTTTTTAACTAGAAATGAACCATAAGCGGAAGGAGTCACTATTGCTTTTAGAAAAATGCTTGAGAACATTAAAAAAAAAATTAATTTGACTTGGTATGATATGTCATGTTATAAGATAATTTTAATTTTTGATAAACGTATCTCAACTTCTTTGTCATGATGAATTTAAAATTTAAAATTATGAATATCTAGCCTTTTGGGATGTTTTTATTGCAAAGAGAGGTGAAAACTTGGTGAAGAAGTTAGAGACATAAGTTTGTTGAAAATGATGATGGCACCAACAGTTCTTTGTTTGTTAAAGTAGGGGAAATGATTTGGAGTCCTAAAAAAGCCCCCTCCTAATATGTAGAACTCGTCTAGTACTATATGTCTATAAAAATTACGTCTATCGGATATCGCTAACTACATGATTAAATCAGTTTTGTATAAAAAATAGATGTTATAGTTAACAGATGACAAAAAAAATTAACACGATCAGATAGCTATCGATATCTAATCAATGTGATTTTTTGCAAGCAAATAGTACTCGACGAGTTCTACACATTGACGGTTCCAATTAGAAAAACAGGACCCGTGGTGGGCCCCCATAGGCCGAACAACAGCGTCTAATTAAAACCCGAAAAGGGGGCAATCTTTTCTCATCTCCTAACCAGCCGACTGCCCAACCTATACGGCCTACTTCACTAACTTCTCCTACACATTTATTTATACAATTTTTTAATACACATTTTTTCATAAAAAATTAAAAAGTTAACCTAAATATCCATATTTTTTTCCTTAACTTTTTAGTTTAAAAAGATAAACAATACACTTATTTAGAATACTCCAAACAACTCTTAAATATATAAAAATTAAATTATTTAAATTAATATTACGAAGAACAAAATAAAGTTTTACTCAAGCTAAAAGATCCATTAATGTAAGTTATCTTAAATCATTTTTATATTCGTGACTAATCTTATAACAAATGAAAAAATCAGTTAAAATTAATTTATTTAAAAAAAAGAAAAAAAGATTGGTGGTGGGCTGGATCCTATGCTAAGGTAAACCCTTCTGATTTAGAGCATTAAATTAGAAATTTTGAAATTATTACTAATGGAGTGACAGTATAAAAAAATAAAAAATAAATAAAGTAAATGTCAAATTATTATATCTGTGATAAATCTACATAATGTCACGTCATTAATAATATATTAATAATGTTAAATTAATGATATAAAGTATTTTTTTAAAAATAAAATCGGTGTTTCCCATTGATGTGATGGTTTTGCAGATAGTAGTGCAATATGTGGGCATAGGTTTTCTAGCCAACGGTGTTTCGTCTGAGCAAGGATCCTCTAGAGTGATTTTTTTCTAAAGTTTCCTAGAGTGCTACATTGTGTGATTGAGATTTACTGGCAAGTCACATCAATTTTTCTGATGTGACTTGCCAGTAAATCTCAACCACACAATGTAACACTCTAAGAAACTTTAGGAAAATTTCACTTTAGAGGATCCTTGGTGGTTTCGTCTTTTGGTTTTGCAGATATAAAATTCTGCTGCAAGGTTGGCATGATTTTGAGCACACAAAAGACCAACACAGACCTGGCAGGCAGAATGAATAAGATAGAGATCTTTAAAAGTTTATTTAATTTTACTCATAATTATTTGACACGTTACGTAACCATTTTTAATTTATTTGTCATAAATTTAATTATATATACTTCAATTCTCTTATTATATCATTACATTATTGTCAATAAATTGTGAATCTCTAATATTATTTAAGTTGTGAGTTGACTTTTTAATTATTTAATTTAGAATTAAAATAATTCCGTTTGGAATAAGTTTTTTTATTTATTTTTTTTTAATCTTTTGTGAGAAAAAAAAATATAACGATTATAATTTTGATGTAATAACTTTTAATTTGAGACTAAAAAACTTATTTTTTCTTTTTATGACTTAATAATCCCAATTTCACCCAAATTCACATGTCAAACTAGCACATAATAAACTCCATGTATTCATGCAATGGAAAACCATACTCATTTCGCCAAATTTATCAAAATAACCAACTATTTTTTATAGAAGTACACACTAAAGATTTTTCTGCAATGCACAAACATCAATGATTAGCAGTTTACGTTTCATACATAAGTAATTTGGTGCAATTGAAATTTTTACAAATTTTGCATAGAATGGGTAAGCAAGAATTTTCTGTAGCAAGGGTGGCAAGAAAGAACTGCAATTTGCAAAACTCCTTGAAACACAAGCCACAATTATTCTATATTGACTATATAACTTGCAGTGGTAAGTAACACACTGTTTACACTAGAATATAACTAAAATAATTTACATAGAAGCGATTTTGGTTGATTGCAATAATTTGTCATGAGAAATAACTTCACAACCATGCTATTGGTAAGGCAGACCACGACCGTGAATATTCACCACATAATTAAAATCAGCCACATATCTCATTTGAGTGGTATGCCAATACACATCTTGTTATGTTCCCCATAGATGTGTATGTTTCCAAATCTTGTATGAAGAAGAGAATGAATGTGTTTAGGAGGGAACACCAACAGCTAAATGAACTCTTCCCTCCAAGTGCTAGCAAAGGATTGTACTTCCTTATCGGTGCCAATCTAGTTGTGATTGGTAAGATTAGTTATGATGCTCTTTGCACTTCTTTTCTTTGTTGATGTAAGTTTTCACATGTATCTTGCTTTTTTCATCAATAAAGTTTTCTTTGCTGATCAAAAAAAAAAAAAAAAGTAAAAGTATACTAAAAACACACTAAGAATTTTTTTAAAGTGTTATATTAGATGGTTACGTTTGGAAAAAAAAAATATAACAAAGTCTTAATATGATATAAAATAAATCTAAATATAAAAAAGTCTTGGTTAGGATCTTCATTCGGGCGCTCCTTTGTGAGTGGGAGTTTAAGGGATGAACTCTGGTTTAGATTTTTGGAGATGTTTCGGCGCTTTGTTTGGGGGAAACATAGGTGTTGGTAAAGCAGACCACGACCGTGAATATTCACCACATAATTAAAATCAGCCACATATCTCATTTGAGTGGTATGCCAATGCACATCTTGTTATGTTCCCCATAGATGTGTATGTTTCCAAATCTTGTATGAAGAAGAGAATGGATGTGTTTAGGAGGGAACACCAACAGCTAAATGAACTCTTCCCTCTAAGTGCTAGCAAAGGATTGTACTTCCTTATCGGTGCCAATCTAGTTGTGATTGGTAAGATTAGTTATGATGCTCTTTGCACTTCTTTTCTTTATTGATGTAAGTTTTCACATGTATCTTGCTTTCTTCATCAATAAAGTTTCCTTTACTGATCAAAAAAAAAAAAAAGTAAAAGTATACTAAAAACACACTAAGAATTTTTTTAAAGTGTTATATTAGATTGTTACGTTTGGAAAAAAAAATATAACAAAGTCTTAATATGATATAAAATAAATCTAAATATAAAAAAGTCTTGGTTAGGATCTTCATTCGGGCGCTCCTTTGTGAGTGGGAGTTTAAGGGATGAACTCTGGTTTAGATTTTTGGAGATGTTTCGGCGCTTTGTTTGGGGGAAACATAGGTGTTGAAGTCGATCCAAATCTATCTAAGATTTCATTCGAGCGCTTCTATTCGAGTGGGAGCTTAAGGGGTGAACTTCATCCAGATGTATGGAGGTGTCTCGGCGGTTGTTCGGTATTTGGGTTGTCAGCATTGGAGCTTCTGCAGTGGGTGTGTTCGGAGTTTGGATTGGAAAAGAAGATTTATTCCGACCTTGGCAGTGGGTTTTGATCGTCCTTAGGTGTGTCGGTTGCAATGGGTGTTCGGAGCTTAAATCGGAAAAGAAGTGTTCTGGCCATGGAAGTGGAAATTGGTGTTTAACAATCATCAGTGTTTATTGGTCGTGGTAGGCGTGGCCGGCGGAGAGATGGGCGTGAGAGTCTCTGCTCAGTGGGTGTTTAAAGTTGTGAAATGAAATGTGCCTTTGCTTTTGATGGAAACGAGGCTTAGTGTGCAGCATGCGTGTCTTTGTATTGGGTTTTGTAGGGTAATTTTGTGGGGTCTCATGTGTTTTACTTGTTGAGTTAAGTTCTTCTTAATCTTTGTTTTTATTTTCTTGTTTAAAAAAAAAAAAATCATGAGGGTGAGGGTTGATTGTATGGGTGCGAGTAGCAGTAGTAAGGATAGTTTGTACTTTCCGAATCTCTCTCGATACACATCATCTTCCTATACTTCTAATTTCATGCTGTTAATGAAATTTCTCTTTGCTGATCAAGGTTCTAAATATCGGCCGGTACGGAACGTACAGGCCGATTCGTACCAGAAAATGGGAGGGCCGCGTCGGATACTCACTGGTATACCGGTGAGATTGGATTTCACGTCCGTGTCGGCCGATTCTCGGGACATATCGGCCCGAATCCGATACATACGACGATACAATCTGATACACGCCGGTACAGATGAAAATCAGAGCAGAAAACCTGCAAGATCTAAGCTTCTTTGGGCTATGGAGTTCACTTTGATCTTCAAGCTTCTTCAAAGACAGTTTGTGTCCCTGAGTTGCGTTTATGCTCTGTTTTTGGTGAGTTGTTGTGCTATGCTCTGTTTTTTGGAACCGTTGTTGCTGCTATGCTCTGTTTTAGTGCTGAATGTTTAGAGGTTTTTTTCCCTCATTTTTCTTTGTTTATACACCTACAGGCTACACTACACCACTGTTTATATATATATATATATATATTTCTACTGAGCAGAAGAAGGGAAAAAAAATAAGAAAAATACATGTTCAATCCAATCTGTCAAAAGTTGGATTAGTGGAAAGGTTTGTTATTAGTTTTTATTATTTATTTATTTATTTATTTTGGTGCCATCTTTTTGTACTATATTTTTTTTATTTGTGTCTTGCTTTGGTGTAGATGTTTAAGATTTAGAATTTTTTTTTTTAAAGACGTTTATTCTAATTAGATTTTTATTTTTATTTTAAATATATTATTGTTATTAAGTAAATTAGAATTACAATATTTGTCAATTGAAAACTGTTATTGTAGATAATTAAAAGTTATAATTGAGACTAAAATAAATACATATCATTTAATTGAAAATGAGTCAAAAGTGCTCCTACATATCAAAATTTTGATTAAAATGTGACAAATTAAGGCTAAAAGAGTAAAAAAAAATGTATAACATTGAGTTTTAGAGGGATTGCTAATGATTTTTAAAATTTTACGGCTGCGACATCTGATTCCCGATACGTACCGGCCGATACTACGGATACTGATACTCTGCGATCGATACCGTTACGTTACCCGATATCGCGATTTAGAACTATGTTGCTGATCAAAAATAAAAAATAAATAAATAAATCTAAATGGATGTCATGAAATACCTTTTAAAAACAATAGGACTCATGGGATGAAAATAAATAAATAAAAAAAAAATAATAAATGGGACTTATCAATGTGGCAATTTCTAAGAAAAAACTTTATGATAATTTTAATATCATCACATAATATTACTATTATTCTTAGGTCTCGTTTGGGAACATGCTAATTTAGTAACTTTTTGTCTATTTGACTAAAAAGGTAGGTAAAAAAAACTTGTATGTTTGGGATGACTTTTTGACTAATTACGAAAAGATGTGCAAAAAGTAGAAAGAAAAGAGAATCTTTAACTTTTTGGTATGAGTTGTTGGCTTTTTGACTAATTTAGTAACTTTTTAGCTAATTAACTAAAAAAAGTAAGTCTCCAAACAGGACCTTAGTATTGAATTTTTTTTTTATAACCCAATATCCTGCCTAGGAGCAGACATCCTCACCATTTAATTCAATGCACATGGACATCCAAAAATGACCTAAAGCTTGCTTTTTGTTCAATTTTTCTTTTTCCAACCCTACCACATTGCCCCTTTACTGTTGAGTCCTCACAAAAGACTGAAAAGCCATCTAGAGGACCATGCCCATATATTCCTTATCTCATCACTCACCCACTTTTGTTTACACATTCTTTCCTCTCTTCCATTTCATTTCTCTACCCTCTCTCTTTCCCTCTTTCCCTCTCACAACATGTCTCCAAAACTCAGCCAAGTATTGCTCTCTACACTAATCTTCCTCTCTACAATTCTCAATTTTCCGGGAACGATGGTGGCGCAAGAGTGCCCGTATCCGTGTTACCCACCACCGACAGGCACCACCGGAGACAACCCGACAACGCCACCAACAACTACTAAAGCACAACCCATCCAAACAGGGTCTTACCCTCCTCCACCAAGTGGCTATTTACCGTACTCACCACCTTATGTTGGTAATGGTAATGTCCCTCCACCTCCTGATTCTATGCTACCATGGTTTCCATACTACTACAGAAAGCCTCCTCACCAGTCCGATCAGTCCTCATCATCTACACCTCTCCGACGATCGACGGTCGTGATCCATTTCCTTAGTTTTCTTCTCTTTTTTGCATTTTTTCTCTTTTAGGAAGTAAGAATATATATATATATATATATGTGTATATTTTTTTTAATGTCATCAAGATATTATGTTGTATGAGAATTAATGTTACAAATATATAAATAAATTTCTCGTACATAATTTTTTTTGAGAATGATCTTTTTGTTTTTAAGCCCAAACACTTACTGTTGTGGCTCAGAATTATAAAAATATTATTATCATATTATTTTGTATAGATTTTGTTATCAAAATTTATTTGTAAATTATTTTTTAATTAGAAATGAACCTAGTATTATGGTTAGACAATATAGCGGAAGGAGGCACTATTTTTCATAATGCTTGAGAGCATTAAAAAAGATTAATTTGACTTACAATGGTATGACAGGACATGTTATAAGATAATTTTAATTTCTGACAAGCGCATCTCAACTTTTTTGTCACGTTATTGTGATGAATTTAAAATTTAAAATTATGAGTATTTGGTCTTTTGTGATGTTTTCATCAGTTGTGATTGGGAGCTCTAAAAGAACTGGTCTAACAGCAGTTCTAATTAATGAGCTGGTATAGAGTAAAAAGAAATCAATAAGGAACATACGTCACATCAGCAATGAGTGGAATCTACTACCAGCTCATTAGAGCTGACTTTAGAGCTCAATAATTAAAGTTGAAAAATGTTTGGGAGCTCTAAATTGAGAGTACTAAAGGAGCTCTAAAAAGTGGGTCCCACTGACTGATGTGATGTTTTGGCCTTAAGATTTTTTTTTTTTTTTTTTTGAATTTTCACCTTATTAGTAGTCCATTAGTGCTCCCAAATTAGTGAGATATATTATTGTTGATTAAAGTTTTAAAGCATTTTTCTGTTTTTATTGCAAAGAGTGGTGAAAACTTGGTGATGACGATAGAGACATAAGTTTGTTGAAAATGATGATGGCACCAACAGTTCTTTGTTTGTTAATGTAGATAGCATTTTCCTTTTTGGTCTTAAATTGATTAGTTTTCAACGGATTTGGTTGTTACATAAACTGCGCCCGGATGATTATGGCCTATTTTGGGAGTTAGTGTTTTGAAATCAAATGATGAAATCATTTGTTTGGATGATTATTTGAATCATTATGGCATACGAAGCGGAGTCATGGTGAGAATCATTACAGAGCAATTGTAACAAAAAAAAAAAAAAAAGAAGAAGAAGAAGAAGAAGAAGAAGAAGAAGAAGAAGAAGAAGAAGAAGAAGAAGAAGAAGAAGAAGAAGAAGATCACTAATTTTGGAACTCTAAAAAGACCACTAATGACATGACACTCAATAAAAAAAAGAAAAAAAATACAATACCAAGGCCAAAACATCAAATCATTTCTGATGGAACCCACTGCCACATCATTAGTGATAGCACTAATTAGTGCTCTCACTCATTTTCCTAAAAAAAATTGTAAGTTTTCCATTGTTTAAAATTTGCCATAACTCAAATTTTTTTTTTTTTAGATTGCGTTTGAATCCGTTCGAAGCCAGGTGCTTCGGATCTCTAGGTTCGTGGATCCGAACCCTTCGAGTCCGAGTGCCTCGGATCTCTAGGCTTGTTTAATACCCTTTCGAGTCCGGGCTCGAGTAAGTCTCTAGGTTCGTGGATCCGAACCCTTTCGAGTCCGAGTGCCTCGGATCTCTAGGCGTTCTTAATACCCTTTCGAGTCCGGGCTCGAGTAAGTCTCTAGGTTCGTGGATCCGAACCCTTTCGAGGCTTAGAGCCATTCAGCCCGTTTGACGGCGATAAATCCAAGCCCACCAATCTTGGACTTGCGATAAATTCGGGCCCACTAATCTTGGGCTATTGGGCCTAAATAATTTAGTGGGCTTAAATTAGCTTCTCTTACAAAAACAAAGTGAAATTTTGATTAAATTAGAGGATCCATTAGTGTAATTTACCCTAATTCCTTTTTATATTCGTAATTGATCTCATAACAAATGAAAAAAAAAATTTAAAATAAATTTTTTTTTTTTTTTAAATATTGGTGGTGGGCTAAAGCCGATGCTAAGCTAAAATAGGTGTTTCTCATTGATGTGATGGTTTTGCAAATAGTTCCATTAATTGGATAGTGCAATGTGTGGTCATAGGCTTTTTAGCCAACTGTTGTGTTTCATCTTTTGGTTTTGCAGTGCAAGGTTGGCATGATTTTGAACACACAAAAGACCAACACTAACTCCCCAGTTTGGAAAGGAATCTACTGTAGGCAGAATGAAAAAGATAGAGATCTTTAAAAGTTTCTTTAATTTTACCTTTGACAAGTTACATAACGATTTTTGAACCCTTTTACTATTGAGTCCTCACAAAAGACTGAAAAGTCGTCTAGAGGGCCATACCCATATATTCCTTACCTCATCACTCACTTACTTTTTTTTGAATCAACATCTCCTCCTTACATTTTTTCTTTGTATTTCCTATTACAAGTTTATTGGGTCCACTTTTAAGCTCAATTTGGATAATCCAAACCGTTCATATGTTAAGATTTGTTCAGTATATCATACCTGTAAAAAATCAAGTTGATTGGATATCAGAAAGCATGTGTTCGGAAAACTGTTTATTAAATTCTTTAAAAAAATAGTTTATAGTTTTTAGTTCGAGTTTTCCGAACACATGTTTTTTGATATCCGATCAACTTGATTTTTTACAGATATGATATACTGAACAAATCTTAAAATATGAATGATTCGGATTTCAAAATTGAGCCTAAAAGTAGGCCCAATGGGCTTGCAAGTAGGAAATGCAAGGTGGGAATCTTGATTCCTTTTGTTTACACATTCTTTCCTCTCTTCCATTTCATTTCTCTACCCTCTCCCTAACATGTCTCCAAAACTCAACTTAGTATTGTGCTCTACACTAATCTTCCTCTCTATAATTCTCAATTTTCTAGGAACGATAATGCAGTAGAGTGCCCGTATTTGTGTTACCTACCACCGACAGGCACCACTGGAGACAACCTGACAATGCCACCAACAACTACTAAAGCACAATCCTTCCAAACAGGGTCTTACCCTCCTCGACCAAGTGGTTATTTACCATACTCACCATCTTATGTTGGTAATGGTAATTGTGGTGAAAGGGTTTGGAAATACTCTTTGATCCAAACAGACTTCCTTCATCCTTGAATTGATACCTAAAATGGGAACAAACACTCCGATTGGGGATGCCGGACTTAGCACTCCGACGAGCAAGTTAGTATTCTCAAATTTTCTTTTATCACAAGTTATCACCTTTTTTTCACATACCTCCACTTTGGCTGATGCTTCTCCTTTTTATATTGTTCTCCAAGGGCCCACTCTCTTATTATGGACACTCCGCCCTAATAGTTGGGCCCCCAGTCGTTCCATAGGACTCGTGGCCTATTCGGCCCACAAGCTAGATTCTACTCGACCACGGCTTTGTTCAAATGGACCCGATCATAGGCCGAATCATATTCACCCATCTCGGCAATCCTATTTTGAGGGTAAAGCCTAATTTAAGCCGACTTACATACGGCTCATTCTAAACTCGGCCCCACAATTTCCCCCTAAGCATCCAAGTAAGGTCATTCCGATCGGTACGTTTGGTTAATTGCCGCATTTTTCTCAGTTACCAGATCAGACAGAAAAACCCTCGAAAGTCGAAAATACGACGGTCGGACTCCTTTTAGTACTAATTCGTCAGAAGCTTCTCGTGCCCTTCGTATTTGACATTCATTTAATGCGATTTGAAAACTGTCCCTTTGTATATTTTTTAAATCGAAAGGTTATCAACCTCTTTTGGCATTCTTCACACTAGCATCCTTCTTCAAAACTCCTACAATTCTGCTCCCCACTGTTCATTTTCTTCTTCGACCTGCAAGTTTCCCTTTCTCTTCTCGTTCTGTTCTCATGCCAGTCCCCTGCGTGTTTTATTTCTTTGTACACATTTTGTTTTTATTCTTGAATGGCGAGACATTTGAAAGCTCTCCTCTTAGAGGAGCGAGTTAGCCTTCCATCGTTATTTTTCAATCACAAACGACGTCCACTTGTCCCTTGTTGCAAACAATGTGGTCGATATGGAGAGGGTTGACACAAATACCATTATCTTTCCTCTTTTATCAATCGCTGAGGGTGGAGTCCTATTCCCCCTCCATCATCTTCTCAGGACGGTCCTGCGTTATTGGGGACTAATTCTTCTCCAGCCTAACGTGAACTTCTATCAAATAATCAGGCCTTAACCTAGGAATCCCAGCTATTCGGTATTGGTACATTATGGCGAAATCAACCGGCCGACAGGGTCGTTACTTTCTGAGGGCCAAGGACGTAGATCACCATTGGTGACCAAGCTCGCTAGCGGCAAAAGGGTTGCCGATGTCATGGTCACCATCTGAGGCAATTGGGAATTCGGCGAGGGAGTAGATCACCTAGACCAAGTGTCGAGGCAAAAAGGCAAGCCAGGTGGCTAAATAGAATTGTTATCATGTTTTAAATAAATGAGTTATTTGGCTTAAATACTCTGTTGATTGTTATTTTTATACCTTGCAGGCAATGATTTAAAAAGAGCACTGACCTCAGCGGACGAAGCCGTTGTTGAGCAAGTGAAGACGGTTGTTAATTACAAAGGACATGCAAATCTTCAAGGACAAAGACGAGCCACCCACATTTTGCTGAGGTACGACCCAACCTATTCCACTTTTTCGGCCGCAGATAATATCCCTGTGCCAAGAGGTGAACGGCAACTCACTGTACTTATATTCCCTAGTTACAAAAGTCTAAGGGATATTGGTATCAAGGGTTCCGATGTCGACGAACAAGTCGGCGAAGATGCGCAATCAGAAGGTCGTGTAGAGGACCAGAAACTTAGTAAAGAAATCGAATTAGCATTTGAGCACATCAGCCCTGAGCATCATACTGACCATCCCTCCACCTTTGGCCGAATATCCTTATCTGCTCTAGAGGACAACGTCTTCACTGGTTTAAAGGATTTACCTAGGGTCGAATCCGAGGCTGAAGAGATAGATAGAGAATCTCTTGGCTAATTTTCCAAAAGACCAAATGTAGAGAGGATGGCAGCCAGGAGACAAGCCAGTGGTACTGGAGGGAGCCAAGTAACTACACCACGCAAGGTTCTTCTAGAAGAAATGGCCCGTGAAACGGTTGTGGCCAAATTAGTTATGAAAGTGCGCTAGCCTGAAGCCTTGGGAACCGATTGAATAGGGAAGAAACGACCTGCCGAGATCATTGCCGATTTATTAGAGGTGTCGATTGATAAACGGCCAAGGATAGAGATGCCTTTGACAGATGTTTTGTCCGAGCCATTCGTTATCCAACCACGGATGAAGAATACGATAGTTCTGACTAGTGGGTCGGCTATCAAAGATCCCGCCGTGGTCCTAAATGTGGTTTCAGCGCTTTCTTTCCAGCAAACAAGGCTGTTTTCCATGCCAAATCGGATGTGGTCTCGATTGCTTTGGCGGCGTAGTCGGTCATAATGGTAAGTTCAAAAATAAAAAATAAAATTTCCTTTCCCACGCTGACTAACATGCCTTTGTTTTATTGTTTTTGTTAGGCGGCGGGAAGGACTGCCAAAATCGGCCGTCGTCAGTACAATATCGTAAAGCGACTCGATATTCTTAAAGGCCAGCTAGAAGAGGAGAAAGGCAAGACCATAGCTGTTGTAGCCAATTTGGCTGTAACGACTACGAAGGCCAAGTCCGAAGCTAGGAAGGCGGAAGAAAAGCAATCAAGGGCCGTTGCTGCACAATAGAAAGCGCTACATGTCGACCTGCTCCGTAGAGCCGCTGAAGAGAGGGAAAACTTGATAGATGGCTCCCTGAAGTCAGCTCAAGAAGAAATTTCAAAACTGAAGGCCGAACTCGAGGTAGAGAAGAAGGCAAAAACCTCACTGAAGCAGATGTGGCCAAAGCGTTTAATGCTAGAGAGCGTAAGGCGAAAAAGTTGTATGCAGATGAAGCCTTGAAGTTCTAGAATCGAGGTTTCAAGCATAGATGGCTCAAAGCTTTAGCAGACGCCAAGGTGACTCTTAATTAGCCGATTCCCTACGAGCAGTTGGAAGTCGAACCGCTAGAATTAGACCTAGAGGAGTTGGATTTTTGATCAGCCAATTTCATAATAGATATATTTACCTTTGTTTTTGTTAGCTGTTTATTTTGTTGATTCCGTTATACTGTTTACTTTTTGCACTAGGGCCATTTCATGTATAAAGTGATGAATGTACTCATGCAATTTATTAATGAAAATGCCCATTTTTCTTATGATTGTGTGCATGATTATGCTTTGCGTGGTTGGTGGAAATGCATCGAAACCAAAATGTGCCACATCACTAAACCAAGACTAAGAATTTGAAAACAAAGAGATTAATAAACATTAAAACAAGTTCATGGGGTCAAGTGGGGCAGCGTTTTAATTTGACCAAATATTGAAACGCCGAATAGATTAATAAATCTACCCTTGCCCTAGTTGACCACTGAGCGTCACCGCCGAATACGATAAAAAAAAGCAAAGCAAGTTCATGGCGTCAAGTGGGGCAGTGTCTTAATTTGGCCAAATATTGAAATGCTGACTAGATTAATAAATTTACCCATACCCTAGTTGATCACTGAGCATCACCGCTGAATACATAAGGAGGCAGCGACGATTGCGGACGCTTCATAATTATTGTATCCATAATTAATAAGTGGGGTAGCCAAGCGTGTGTGGGGCTTGTGGAATCTTTAAATAGACACTTCTCAGACCTAGTTGAGTGTGAAAGAGAAGAGAGCACTACGTCGACCTGAGCAAGTTCATATGTCTAGTAGATTGTTCTTCAACAGTAAAGGCGAAGGAAAGACATTAGCAGAACTAGACGTAAAAATGAATTACGGAGCTGGTGCGAACCCATCCCAATAGGAAATATGGTGTCAGAGGAGTGAGAAAGACATTGATCCCCCCGTCGTTGAAGCAGGTCCCCAAGAGGGGGCGAGGTAGAGAAATCACCAGGGGGAGCGCGGCAACAAAGGAGCTCAAGGATTAGGAGTGTGCATGCCTTAACGTGAAACGAACCAAGCAAGCCACCATGCCAACTAAGCTTTTCGATGTTTATTGGAAATAAACCAATGACCAATGCGAATTCAATTATCTGCGATCCGAACGTGGCATTGGAGTTTACTCAGCAAATCTTTTCACCCGAAGTGAAATAATCAATGATCGGATGGGATGATTACAAAATTTTTAAAGAAGGCATCCATGGGGCAGTCAAAGGACTCTATAGTTCATATGAAATTGACATGCGCCTTTGTGCCGCACAAAGAGAAATTAAACAGAAAGATAGGCATATTCGGAACTTAGAGCGTCGCGTGGAGAAGGCCGACAGTGAGCTGAAAAGAGCCAAGACCGCCGATACACAGTCGGCGGGTGCAATGAACCCGGTCGTAATAGACAAAGTAAACTAACACCTGCTAGATCATGCCATAGCCGATCGGGATACGGCAAGCATGTTCGTAAAAGAAGCGATAAGAACACGGGCGTATGAAGAAGGCTTTTTCGACGGACGAAAAATCGACATTGAGAAGACCAGAGAAAAGTTGGTGGATGATGTTTGCCAATGCAAGAACCGTGGCTTTAAGCACATATAGATTAAGGCTTTGCAAGCTGCTGGAATCGACTCGGTGTCTCCATTATACCAAAATTACAAGGTTCCCTTCGAGGCTTATGACGTCGAGAAGACGGATGATGAAGAAGAAGGTGCCGATCCGAAGAAGGCCTAAATAACGAGAAACCATGTATTGTACTTTTCTTCTAGCAGGATCCATGTATTTGTAACAAGAAACCATGTATTATTGTTTGAAATAAATATTTATTGTGCTCGTTTGATTCATATCTTTTCTAGCTTTGTTAAAACTGCGTGTTTATGGTCCCATGTGAATCTATTGCATTTAGCTCAATGATGCATCTGTAGAACTGCTTGTTTATTGACCCCTACAACTCCATTATTAGAATCTGTTGATTTAAAAAATTCTTACCTCAAAATCTTGCAGTGGACGCTCCGAATCCAGAGGTTTATTCTCAGCCAATCGTGTCGAGCATGAAAGGCGTTCCGGATTCGGCATCTGTGCAATGGCCAAACGTGATCAAGCACGAAGGGCGCTCCGAATTTGGAGGCTTATTCGGCCAATCGTGTCAAGCACGAAGGGCGCTTCGAATTTGGAGTCTCTGTTCAGCCAATCGTGTCAAACACGAAGAGCGCTCCGAATTCGGAGTCTTTGTAATGGCCAAATGTGATCAAGCACGAACGGCGCTCCGAATTCGGAGGCTTTATTCAGCCAATCGTGCCGAGCACAAATGGCACTTTAAATTCGGAGTCTCTATAATGGCCAAATGTGATCAAGCACAAAGGGCGCTCCAAATTCGGAGGCTTTATTCAGCTAATCATGACGAGCACAAAGGGCGCTCCGAATTCAGCGACTTATTCGGCTAATCGTGCCGAGCACGAAGGGCGCTCCGAATTCGGAGTCTCTGTAATGGCCAAACGTGATCAAGCATGAAGGGCGCTCCGGATTCGGAGGCTTATTCAGCTAATCGTGGCAAGCACGAAGGGTGCTCTAAATTCAGAGACTTTTATTAATTGGCCATTTGAAATGAGAAGAAAATGAGACGAGAAAGGCATACTGTATTGTTGAGTAACTACATAGATGCATACACAGCTACATAGCAGCAAAAAAAAAAAAAAAAAAAGAACTAGAACTTTGTACAAGTTGGTCTAATGATAAAATTTGCTCAAGTGGGTCGAATTCTAGGGTCAATGCAATTTTCTACTAGTCATTTTTGAAAGTCGATATGCCCCTGCACCGGCAATTGAATCAATCTGATAGGGGTCGTGTCATGACCTGAACCCGCCCCTATGGGTTAAGGACATAACCGGCCAACAATCTTGAGATCACCTACGGCCTCAGACCAAAACAGATATAACTTGTCAGAGTAAAGGGGCCAAACGGAAGCAATAAATAAAAACTTTGTCCATAGAGCCGTGCTTATATGCACATTAACAGACCATATTCAGTTACGTTAATAACCCACATCAAAAGTACAGTTCCACAAAATTCATTACAGAAAGGATCATCCAAAACGAGTCAACCTATGACAGACTATTTACAGATATACATAAAGTCCTTGCCGGCAAGACAAAATATAATTACATAGAAAAAAGGCAAGAGTAGGTCTCAAGAGTGAGACGCAAGGCTGACTTCCGCAAAACTCGGATTTTTTTTCCCTAGCAGACTTCACTGGGGCTAGGTTTGGACTTCCCTTGGCTCACCTACAAACACATGAATGAGCGTGAGCGATAGCCCAGTGAATAATATCAAATATGACAGTTACATAACAATGTAGATCAACATGTTCCAAACGGCCTTTGGCCCAATTCACATTTCTACTTAATATGTATAATATATATATACTTATACAAAATTTAGATCAAGTGACTGTAGTTCCAACGTGCTGGCCTTTGGCCCATTCAGGTTTCTGTTCTTGTCAAAACGGCCCCCGGCCCATTCATTTATGTCAAACGGCCTTCGACCCATCCATTTATGTCAAAACGGCTTTTAGTCCATTCATTTACGTCAAAACGGCCTTCGGCCCACTCATTCATGACAGAACGACCTTCGGTCCATTCATATTCATCTAAGCGACCTTTGGTCCAGTCATATACATCAAAACGACCTTCGGTCCATTCATTCTTATCAAAACGACCTTCGGTCCATTCATATTCATCTAAACGACCTTTGGTCCATTCATATACATCCAAACGACCTTCGGTCCATTCATTCTTATCAAAACGACCTTTGGTCCATTCATTGATCCCTGTCAAACTTTTGTCCACAATCCCAATTAACAACCCATAAAGTTTATGAGGGAATAATAATTGGACATTGACAAGCTTTCAAATATTGATATTACTCACAGTGACCGGCTTGTGGATTCGCCCTGGAGCTTGACCCTACACATTCCATGCACACAAAAGGGTCATTAACCATTCAATCCGTCCCTTAATTCACATATTCCTCTTTAGGCTTTATTGTTATATCATTAACTTATTTATAATGTTTAACACACGCCGAAGACTGATTACAAGTGAAAGAGAACGGAAAACGAACACAGAACGCATGAACAAAATTCCAGAAATTAGGGTCCCCGCTCGAGCGTCAATTTACCCGCTCGAGCGGGTCCTCAAGGCTTGCAAAAGTACTGGTTGCATGAAAAATACGCTCGAGCGTTAAATAGGGCGCTCGAGCGGAAGGCCTGACAAAATAGCTCCCACGCTCGAGCGTCAACTTCCCCGCTCGAGCGGGAACCATGTCTGCAAAAACTGCTGGGAGCTCGATTTCTCCGCTCGAGCGTCACTTCACCCGCTCGAGCGGACATCGAAAATCTGGGTTTTCCAGATTGAGTTCTTGAGCTTCATCTTGACATTCAAAGGCTCTAAATGCATGATTTCGGTCCAAACTTCACATAATCATATACTAACATGGTACAAACATAGAATTACAACATATTGAAGCTCAATTTCATAATTTGTCTACATACATGGCTCATTTTCCACCAACTCATGACCAATGTAACCATTTCATGCATTCAAAGCTCCTACTTCCATGGATTGTACATGCATGTGACATATAACCTTCATTCTCATCTCATATGATGAAAAGATGGTCAAATACATGGATTTCAACCAAAATTGCAACATGAGTCATGTAATTCAAGCTCAAATATGCAAATTCAAAACAATACATACATGCATGCACATATTAAGCCTCAATTCAACAACACAACTCAACTTCATCACAATCTTGTTCTTGATCACCAAGATAGCTTGGACATGCACAAAATTACAATTATAATCCAAGAATCACTCACCTAGGAGCTTGATTCTCACAATCTGTGATCAAATCTTGACTTAGGCTTCCAATCTCCAAGTTTCAAGACCGAAGTGCACAATCCCTCTTTCTCCCTCCCTATAGTCGGCTCTCCCTCTCAAATTGAGTTAAGAATCAGCCAAAATATGCTAAGGGAGAGAAATAAGGTGTAGTGCTCAAATATGGCAAGTCCCACTAAGTCAATATAATATTAGTAAATAATTGGGCACCAATTTACCAATTTAATCAACTTAATCTGGTCCGAATCAATTTTTCAATTAAATTTCACCGTAGGCTCTAAAAATTATGCCAATCACAATGGCGTAATCAATTTCGGGTTCTGTGGCCGATAAGGCCCTCAATTAAATTTCCAAAGCTGATTATTCAAACAGATATTCCTACGGTGAACAGATAAAACTTCAAAGTCACATATTTTCACATAATGGCACACAAAATCGTTCTAAACACATAACCATAAACGACATTTGGGACCAATTAGCATAATACAGAACAGGGGTATCACAGTCTTCCCCCCTTTAGGAAGTTTGGTCCTCCAAACTTAATTTACCTTCGTCGGGAAACAAATGTGGATAGCGTAAACGCATTTCCTCATCTTTTTCCTATGTAGCATCTGTCCCATAGTGTTCCTTCCATTCCACTTTCACCATTGGAATGGATTTGTTTCTCAATTCTTTCACTTGTCGGTCAACAATTCTTTCCGGCCATTCAGCATATTCCATATTTTCATCAATAGCGACCCGGTGATAATCAATCACATGCAACGGGTCTCGGAGGTAACCCCTCAACATTGACACATGAAACACATTGTGGATTTGCTCAAATCTCGGTGGCAAAGCGACCCTGTAGGCAACTGGACCAAGCCTTTCCAAAATCTGGAACGACCCAATGTAGCGGGGCGACAACTTGCCCTTTTTCCCAAACCTGACTTGGCCTTTCATTGGAGAAACACGGATGAACACATGGTCGCCGACCTCATACTCAAGAGGTCTTCTCCGAACGTCTGCATAATTCTTCTGTCGGTCTTGAGCTGTTTTGAGCCTTTGCCGAATAGTTTTGATCTTTTCAGAGGTGTCTTGTACAATTTCAGGCCCAAGAAAAGCTCTGTCCCCGACCTCCGTCCAACAAATAGGTGATCTACACCTCCTACCATAAAAAGCCTCGTATGGTGCCATACCGATGCTGGAATGGAAGCTGATATTATAAGCAAACTCTGCAAGCGACAAATAGTCTTCCCAACTCTCCTGAAAATCCAAAGCACACATGCGAAGCATATCTTCCAAAGTTTGTATCGTTCGTTCTGATTGGCCATCTGTCTGTGGATGGAATGCAGTACTGAACCTTAGTTCTGTTCCCATAGCTTCCTGCAAACTTTTCCACAATCTAGATACAAATTTCGGATCCCTATCTGAGACAATGGACACCGGAACTCCGTGTAACCGGACAATTTCATCAACATAAATAGTAGCCAATCTGTAAGCAGTAAATGTAGTTTTGACAGGCAGAAAATGTGCAGATTTAGTCAGTCTATCAACTACAGCCCAAACAGAATCCATACCTCGGGAAGTCCGAGGTAGGCCAACAACGAAATCCATAGTCACATGTTCCCACTTCCACTCAGGAATAGGGAGAGGTTGAAGTAGACCGCCTGGTTTCTGATGTTCAGCCTTAACTTGCTGACACTGAAGGCACTTGGACACATATTCTGCAATCTCTTTCTTCATTTTAGGCCACCAATAGGTTTGTTTCAAATCCTGATACATTTTATTGTTACCCGGATGCATAGCAAATACAAATCTGTGGGCTTCATCTAAAACTCTCTTCCTTAGCTCCGGAATATTTGGGACACATATTCGGTTTCGAAATTTCAACATTCCATTCTCGACACTGAACTCCGCTTTTGGGCTTACTTCAAATCCATCAATTACCTTTCTGAGGAACTCATCTTCTTTCTGTTTCTGCTTGATTTCATCAACAATTGCCGGTTCGGCTGTAATGGCGGCTATCAATCCGTCCTGTTCACATACCACCACTTCAATTTCAGACTTTTCAAAGTCTTGCAAAATCTCCCTTTGTTCAGTAAGCAAACAAGCCATACTCCTTGTTGATTTTCTGCTCAAGGCATCAGCCACTGTATTAGCTTTCCCGGGATGGTACTGAATCTCTAGGTCGTAGCCTTTTATCAGTTCTAGCCATCTTCTCTGACGCATATTCAACTTTTTCTGCGTGAAGAAGTATTTCAGGCTCTTATGATCCGTGTAGACTTCACACTTTGCCCCATACAAGTAATGCCGCCAGATTTTCAAAGCAAAAACAACCGCGGCCAATTCTAGGTCATGTGTTGGATAATTCTTCTCATGTGGCCTCAACTGTCGGGAGCCGTAAGCAATAACCTTTCCGTTCCTGCATTTAACACACAACCCAAACCCTTATAAGATGCGTCATTGAAAATCACAAAATTTCCGTACCTGAAGGTAGTGTCAAAATTGGTGCAGTGGTCAATCTTGTCTTCAATGAAAGGCTGATTCTCTTTCATTATTCCACTCAAATGGTTGTCCCTTACGCGTCAATTGGGTAAGAGGCACAGCTAATTTCGAAAAGTCCTTTACAAACCTCCTGTAGTACCCAGCCAAGCCCATGAAACTGCGAACTTCTGTCACATTAGTTGGTGTAGGCCAATTCACAATTGCTTCTATTTTCTGTGGGTCCACTGAAATTCCTTCCTTGTAGATCACATGCCCTAAGAAAACAACCTCGTCCAACCAAAACTCACATTTCTTTAGTTTAGCAAATAGTTTTCTTTCCCGAAGTATTTGTAAAACAGTCCTCAAATGATGTTCATGTTCAAGTCTATCTTTAGCGTATATCAAAATATCATCGATGAAGACTACAACAAACTCATCAAGGTAGGTTTTAAAAATTCTATTCATTAGGTCCATAAATGCTGCCGGAGCATTAGTCACTCCAAATGGCATAACAAGAAACTCAAAATGACCATACCTCGTTCTGAATGCGGTTTTCTCAACATCCTCTGCTTTAACCTTCAGCTGATGATACCCGGATCTCAAATCAATCTTAGAAAACACCTGTGATCCCTGCAACTGGTCAAATAAGTCATCAATACGGGGTAGGGGGTATTTGTTCTTCACTGTTACCTTATTCAAGTCCCGATAATCGATGCACAGGCGCAATTTCTTCTTTACAAACAACACTGGTGCACCCCAAGGTGAAGTGCTAGGCTGGATAAACCCTTTATCAAGAAGGTCCTGTAACTGTTCCTTTAGTTCTTTCATTTCGGCGGTAGCCATTCTGTAGGGAGTTTTAGAAATAGGTTGGGTGCCTGGCACAGTTTCAATGGTAAACTCGATCTCCCTGTCTACCAATTCTGTGACGCCCCAATTTTTTTTTGGACATCATAATAAGATTTAGGACTTGAAATCAATGTTGCCATCAAACATCACTAATATCCATTAATTAACAACCCACAAATTTCAAAGTTTTCAAATTACAATTCTAATAGAACTTAAAACTTAGTCTCGTCACACAAAAAGAAGTTTAAAACCACTGCGAAAGAAAAGATAGAGAAATATAGGAAATGGTTTGTGGAATTTGGGGACTCTTCAAGCTAACCAAGGCTGAATATCACCTTGCACGGCCTCGGTGTTTCCTTCGTTTTCTTCGGTACTTGGCATAAAACGCCAGGGCAACGAGAATGCCAATGAGCGACAAGCTCAGTAATATACTACAACCCGAAAATACCCACCCCGATAATAATACTCATAAATAATAAATATCGTATAATAACAGAATAGTAAGCAGCATTTAGTAAGCATAACAGACATGCTAATAGTTAAAATAATAACAATAAATAAAGATGACAAATGGAAATAGTGATTCATCATAAGGAAAATGCATGCTTTTCTTTCTAATTTCTCTTAGATTCAGTTTATCAGGTAAATTTAAGTAACTCCCCGCGGAGCACTATTTCCACTCAACCGCTAAGCAATGGCCACGGGCAATTCTGACTCCCCCTTGGTCAAATATTCAAATGTTACTTACTGTAACTACCAATGATGCCCACGCACCAGGGTTATGTACCCGAGTCGTGACATCACGGTCTGCCCCAAGGGAACGGTCTATGTTGTGACACCCGCACCACCAACCTTATATCGCCTACACCGATAAGAGCCGAAATACCTTCCCGTGCCATGTTAGGGTTCGCAACTCACTTGCGCAAGATTCTAAACCGGGCTCACCCCATCACTTGTAAACTTTAATGCATCTATTCAATTTCGTGTTTCTTTACTTCATCAAATTCACATTTTAATGCATGTGTGAGTTTTAGTTTGAGAACCACAGTGACATAAGGTTTATATAGCACAACACAATCATATATGGCAACCAAAATAAATATGATAAGAGTGTCTTAGGAGTCATCGCAAGATTTCTTAAGAATTCGCATACTTCTCCTTTCAGCACTGTATGGTTAAACAAAAAAAATATGAAACCCATACCAAACGATGTTCAACCATTACGATATTTTAAATGGTGCTAGTTCATTGAGTTGGAAAATATTTCACGAAGAATACCAGGGCTAAAAACGATTTTAAAATGGAAAAATAAATTTTGACAGAAAATTGGTTTTTTTTTTTTTTTTTCTTCTGGGACAGTGAGTTATGTTTCCAGCACAGGTGATCTTTGTTTGAAAAATAAAAAGAGGTCACAAACGGTGTCAAAAGGAGGCATGGTTAGAACGGCTTGCTAAATATTTGAGTTTAGGACATATTTCCAGAAGAGTTTGAAGACTGAAAACCAGTGGAAGATGGTCAAATAATTTTTCTAAGAAAACTAGACAGATTCTGTCACATTTTGGAAAAATTGGTGTTTCTCTCTCAATACTTAATAAAAAATTATGAAACCAGCGGCGTTTGAAATATAACTTAAAAATATAACTTTTCCAAGTGGTCGTGCAGAAAAATATTATTTGTAGAGAAAATGGGACCTTTTTGAAGTCGCTGCTTCTGCTGTGTTGTAAGTGATGCTTAGGGAAAATATTTGTTTTGGTAAGAAAATGGTGTCCGATAATTTTGTAAAAATTTTACACAGTGTACAACATCTAAATATACTTCCAGTATACACAGATTTTTAACATCAATTAATTTCAATTTATTAGAGCTCTCTTTTCGCCCGATAAAGTCTAAAACAGTGAGAAAAATCTATACTTCAAGTAAAGGGGTCATTCTCATCTCATTTTACTCTTTTGCAAGATTATTTCAACAATGGAGAATATTAATTACATAAAAACAACAATAGCTAAGCCATATATTTATATCAAGAAGGAATATGAAACTATAGCACAATGAAATTCTCATCCTATCAAAGTTTTAAACATGCATGGACTATGTTGCTATAGATGACTTAACCATGCTTAGACTTGCATATATATTATATAAATTCAGTTAGAGGAATCTAAGGGAGGGTAGAGGTGATGTATTCTTACATTAGTGAGGTAAACGAATCCCAAGTGTTGGCCCTTCTTCCCTTCTCTTCTCTCCTTTCCCTCCCCCTCTCTCTTTTCTCAGCCGTGGAGAACAAAGCAAAGGGGCTGGATTGTGTTCTATATGTAGGAGAGCTTGGAGAATTTAATTTATTTTTATTTTATTTTCTCTTCTTTGCTTGGAATTGTCATCTACAAGTATGGGCTAGGGGTTTAGAGTATGCTTGCATGCCATAGCATGCCTTGGCAGCAGCTTTATTGGGCAGAAATCAGCCCAAAAAAA
>NW_021026249.1:706599-774632 GCF_004153795.1 Camellia sinensis | reverse complement strand
GGGCAGTGATTTGGAAACAACGATCAGCGTTTGAGAACAGTATATTCAGCTTACAAATGTCAACTGCGTGTTGTCAATGACCGACTGTGTGTTGTGTTTATTTAAGCCGTTATGCTGTCCGTTTTCCTGGTTGTTTATTTCCTTATTCTGGTTTATTTATCTTTTTGCTAGGTAGTAGATTCCCAGGGTAGAGTTTCATCTCCTTGGAGCTTTATGCAAGTTTTTGAAATCAATTGCAAACAAAGGCGAGCCGGGACATCGCGATGGATTTCCCGACAAGGCGACATGGACATTGCGATGGATTTTAGGGTGCTCGAGCGGAAGGCCTGTCAAAATAGCTCCCACGCTCGAGCGTCGACTTCCACGCTCGAGCGGGAACCACGTCTGCAGAAAATGCTGGGAGCTCGATTTCTTCGCTCGAGCGTCACTTAACCCGCTCGAGCGGACATCAAAAATCTGGGTTTTTCCAGATTGAGTTCTTGAGCTTCATCTTGACATTCAAAGGCTCTAAATGCATGATTTCGGCCCAAATTTCACATAATCATATACTAACATGGTACAAACATAGAATTATAACATATTGAAGCTCAATTTCATAATTTATTTACATGCATGGCTCATTTTCCACCAACTCATTACCGATGTAGCCATTTCATGCATTCAAAGCTCATATCTTCTCAATTTGTATATGCATGTGATGGATTAGCCACATTCTCAACTTAGATAACACAAATGGTGATCAAGACATGAGTTTCCTTTAATATTTCACATGGGTTATACACATTTGTGCTTAAACATGCAAATTTCAAGGTATTTCTTACATGCATGCACATATTAAGCTTCAATTCAACAAACACAACTCAACTTCATCACAATCTTGTTCTTGATCACCAAGATAGCTTGGACATGCACAAAATTACAATTATAATCCAAGAATCACTCACCTAGGGGCTTGATTCTCACAATCTATGCTCAAATCTTGACTTAGGCTTCCAATCTCCAAGTTTCAAGACCAAAGTTGCATAATCCCTCTTTCTCCCTCCCTATAGTCGGCTCTCCCTCTCAAATTGAGTTCAAGAATCAGCCAAAATAAGCTAAGGGAGAGAAATAAGGTGTAGTGCTCAAATATGGCAAGTCCCACTAAGTCAATATAATTTTAGTAAATAATTGGGCACCAATTTACCAATTTAATCAACTTAATCTGGTCTGAATCAATTTTTCAATTAAATTTCACCGTAGGCTCTACAAATTATGCCAATCACAATGGCGTAATCAATTTCGGATTCTGTGGCCGATAAGGCCCTCGATTAAATTTCCAAAGTTGATTAGTCAAACAGATATTCCTACGGTGAACAGATAAAATTTCAAAATCACATATATTCACATAATGGCACATAAAATCATGATAAACACATAATCCTACTCAATTTAAGGACCAATTAGCATACTACGGAACGGGGGTATCACAGGTCGTTCCAATTGGAGCCTAGTTTTTCGTCCGCTGGGTTTTCTGGAGCAGGAAGCACTTTCTTGAGGACCAATTCTCCTGGGGTGTAATGGCACAGCTGCACGCATTGGTTATATGGTTTGGCAAGCTGTTGCTGATATCGTGCTATGTATGCAAGAGTTAGATCTTGGCGTTCCTCGATTAAATTCAGGTCTAAGGCTAGCATCATGTTGTTCTGCCCCGTGTCAAACGCCTTTGATTTTAGAGTGGACAAGCCGATTTTAAGAGGAATGATGGCTTTTATCCCAATGGCATTTCTCTGATGGACAACATCGGAGCGCTGCGATGAGCCTACAATACACTGGGCAGCTCTTCCACCCACTTACCCTTGGCCTTCTCCAACTGCTTTTTGATTCAATCCAGGATCACTTTATTTAAGGCCTTAGCCTGACCATTACTTTGTGGATAAGCCAGTGAGGAAAAGTAAGGCCTGATACCATACGTGTCGCACAGCTCCCGATAGATGCCACAGTCAAATTGGGTGCCATTGTCGGATATGAGTGCTCGGGGTATGCCGAATCGAGTTATAATATTTTTTCATACAAAGCGTTTAACATCGACGTTGCGGATATGCGCCAGCAATTCTGCCTCGACCCATTTTGTGAAATAATCTGTTACAACATCAAGAATCGCTTATTTCACAGAGTTCTTGGCAGTGGTCCAACGATGTCCAGGCCTCATTGAGTAAAAGGCCAAGGACTAGTAATGGAATTTAGTTCTTCAGGGGGCAGGTGAGTTAAAGATGAGAACTTCTGGCATCGTTTGCAGCTCTTTACGTAATTCTCAGCGTTGGTACGCATGGTCGGCCAATAATATCTCTGAGTGAAATCTCGGTGGGCCAATGAACGCCCTCCAAAATGGGCACCGCAACTGCCTTCATGTATTTCTACCAAGAAATTCTCTACCCTACCTAGATGAACACATTTCAAATATGGCCCTGATAGTGATTTTTTTTAAAGCTTTCCATGGAGATCCAAATAATACCGTAGGGCTTTATTCCGTAGCTTATGGGCTTCCTTTTTGTCTGTTGGCAGCTGTTCAGAGGAAAAAAATGTGGCGATAGGGTCCATCCAACTTGGTTTTGAGTCAATGATGTTGATACGAACAGACTTAGGGGAGCTGATGCCGACACTCGGCTCTGAGACGAATCCTACTTTAATTGTCCATTTGATTTTCGAGATAATGGCAGAAGCCAGACAAGCAAGGGCATCTGGATAAGCGTTCTGATTTCGGGTTATCTGATTCAGCTCGTGGTGGTCGAACTTTGTGAGTAAAGCACTTAACGTTTTCATATAAGCTGTCATTCGGTCATTTTTAGCCGCATATTTCCCTTTTAATTGGTTGATGACCAACTTTGAATTGTAGAAGACCTGTAATTGTTTAGCGCCTAAGTGAAACACGTTACGGAGGCCGGTTTGTAGTACTTCATATTCCACCTCATTATTTGACACATCGAAAACCAAGTTTGACTGTTTGTTTGATTATCACCCCTTCGGGCGTTGTGATTACTGCTCCTACCCTACTGGTACGTTGGTTAGATGATCCATCACAATACATTTGCCAAATGTTCCCAACATACATTCTCCAATCTAGTTGAGGTCACAAGGCCAGTTGGTCGGATTTGAAGTCGGTATGGTATCTTGTAAATTCAGTTACAAAGTCAGCCAACACTTGCCCCTTGATGGCTGTTTAGGGTGAAAACTAGAGGTTGTACTAGCTGAGTTCTAATGCCTATTTCGAAACTCACCTTGACGCTTCCGCGCTACGGAACACAGCTAGAAGAGGGAAGTCCGTTAATACCCCAATGGTATAAGCCTGGAAATAGTGCATCAATTTCTTGGCAGCCACCACAAGAGCCAGGATAAGCTTTTTTAATAGTAGGTATCATGTTTCAACGTCGACCATTGCTTTGCTTAAATAGTAGATGGGTTGTTGCTTGCTGAGTTCTTCCTTCAGTAACACGACACTGACTGTGCGATTAAATACTGCAAGATACAGGATGAGTGAATCGCCTTGCGATGGGGTTGCCAAGAGTGGTATGGAACAGAGATATGTTTTCAATCCGTCTAGCGCGTCCTGGAACTCGAGGGTCCATTGAAATGCCTTGCCCTACCGAAGTATGTGAAAGAATGGTTGACAACAATCCGAGAAACGGATGATAAACCTGTTGAGGGCCACGGCCATTCCCATCAACTTCTGAACTTATTTGGTCGACTGAGGTGAACCAGTTCTGTAATGGCCATAATTTGTCTCAGATAGGCCTCTGTTCCATGATGATTTACAATATAGCCAAGGTACTTGCCGAATCTGATGCCGAATATGCACTTCGAGGTGTTGAGTTTCATCTTGTATTTTCGGAGAATGGCGAAAGTAGGTCAGATGGGCATGCTTTTCCATAGTGCGGCCAAGCTGTTTTTTAAACATAACGATGACTAGCCTCTGGTATGTTGCCCCTGCATTCTTTAGTCTGAAGGGTATGACCTTGTAGTAATAGATGCCCCTTGGAGTGAGGAATGCGGTTTTCTCCTCGTTTGCCAGATGCATGGCAATTTGGTGGTAATCCTTGTATGCGTCCAAGAAGCTCATGCGTTGGTGGTGCGTAGTGGCATTCACAAGTTAGTCGATTCTAAGTAGGGGGAAACAATCCTTGGGACAAGCTTTATTCAGGTCCGTGAAGTCCACACAAACACGTCAGGATCCGTTTTTCTTCTTTACAACCACAGTAGTAGATAACCACGTGGGATAAGCTACTTCATGGATTGCCCCAGCTTCAAACAGCCTATCAACTTCGTCAATGACGGCCAAAGTACGCTCCGCTGCAAACCGATGGCTCCTCTGAATAATGGGTTTGACTTTTGGGTCAAGATTTAAACGGTGTTAGGCCATGCTTGGATCCACCCCCAACATCTCATATGGTCTCCAGGCGAATACATCAATATTGCCGAGTAAGAAATAGACCAACTCATGGCACTTGGCTGGATCTAGAGAAGTGCTGATCATGAAAAACTTGTCCGGTTCCCCATCGATTCAGGCTCACTCGAGATCTTTGGTTGCCTTATCGATGGGGGCCTTTCCAACATCCTCGAGGCTTTCTTGATCCAGAATCTCGATCGAGTTCACTTCCAGCTCTCTTGGCTTTTTTGTCAAGGCAGTGAGATAATATTCCTTCGCCGATTTTTGTGAACCTCAAATTTGCTCGATGTCGTATGTCATTGGAAAGCAAAGTAGCTGATTATGTGCTTGGTATGGACTTCATTGCATGCAACTAGGTTCGCCCCATGATAAGATTGTATGGTGACGGGATTTTGATGACTAGAAACTCCACGTCGATTGACTTGGTTCCCGTACGCACTGGTAACATGATCTTGCCCAAAGGGTATTCGGGGTTGGCGTTGAAGCTAAATAGGGGGTATTCGGTCGGTAGTAAATCCAAATCGGTGAAGGCCAACTTAATAAATGTCTTATGATACATTATCTCTGAGGTGTTCCCCTAATCAATCAAAGCTTGTTCCACGGCGAATCTATTTACATGTAACTCGACGACAAGAGCATCCTTATGAGGGAGAGTCACCCCCTCAAGATCGGCATCGTTGAAGCTAATCTTGCCGGTCTCATGAGACTGTTTTGGCTTATATGAACAGCTTGGATGGGCAAGGTTGCAGCTAAATTGTATGTACTTGATTTGGCAGCGAAAGACTATATATCATGTGAATCACGCTAAGTGGAGGTAAGTCCGGGCGAAGAGCAACCATGTTTGGTGGATTGCCCTTGCGGACATGCTGTGCCAGCCAGCCATCTTGTACCAATTTCTTGAGATGGCCTTTCAGCACATAGCATCTATCAATCTCATGGCCATGGTCCTTGTGGTATTTACACCACATATCCCTTCGTCTTGTGTCAGGGGGCCCAATCATCTTGGACAACCATTTAAAGAATGATAGATGTTGGATTTTGGACAGGATCTTGCTAATTGGCTCAGCTAGCTCCGTACACTTCTTGTCTGAATGTCTAGGGTGTCTGTTATCCACTTGATACTACTCGTTCAAATGGCATGAGGACTTCTCATTTGATGGGCGCGAATCCTGTCGATTGTCTCGCTTTGCCCGACCCCTCGACTCAGGGCTTTCTGGAGGCACAGCACTTATCGGCTGTTTTAGGCCGGGTGGTGCCGTTTTCATGACTTTTTGCCTGGCTTTGACGTGGAGGGAATCATCCTCTACCTTGCAATACTCCTCAACTTTTTTCATTAGCGCCCAAACTATTTTGGGAGGCCGTCTAGTCAACAAACTTCTAAGTGGACTATCGGGGTGTAACCCCATTTTAAAGGCAGTGATGGCCATGGAATCATTACAAGCATCGTCTACCAGGTTAAAACATTCTTAGTAACACGCTGAGTATTCACGGGGGGTCTCTTCTGGTTTGATTTGAATTGCCCAGAATGAGTCAGCTTGCTTTGGTTGGATCTCATTGGTAATGAATCTTGCTTGAATGATTTTTGGAGCTGATAGAAACTTTTCACTGAGGCAATCACCAGTTTATAATACCATTTAACGGCCAATGGTCCAAGGCTGCTCGGAAACATTTGGCATATGAGTGCTTTGTCATCAGCATGTAATGTCATTGCTTTCTTGTAATGACAAATGTGATATGTAGGATCTAATTTTCCATTTACCACGACCTAAACCCGCCCCTATAGGTTTAGCGTCGTAACCGGCCAGTAATCTGTGATTACCAAAGGCCTGTTTAACGATAATGACAATAATACAATATAAAGGGGCTGGTGGAAGCCAATCAATAATAAGATAATATCCAATGAGCTGTGAGGACCTAAATGGAAATAAACTTTCATGTACATAGCCATATCCAAAACCATTTATGCCCATAAACACATATGTACAACACAAAATACAAGTTAGGGAATTAATCCCATCATCAAAAACAGTATAAAGAAAAGTCTTAAAACATTCTTTACACTTAGCGAAATCAAAAGGGTGAATTTGAGCCACCCAAAAAGCCTTGACGCATGCTAGTTCGGAACCTCGCAATGAGGCACAATAGCTAGCTTGACAAAACAAGGGTTCGGGTCGACGCCTCTAGTTTTGATCCGATGCTTGGCCACCTACATATATATAATAAACTGTGAGCTAAAGCCTAGTGAATAATAGATGTGTAAAGAGGTTAAGAATGATGTCCTTACAGTTTTTGAAACCATCGATTATCAATAGAACATTTTCACTCAATATCTTTTGTCAATCAATCGTTTAATCGTTCAATTCAATCAGTTCATGTTCATATAGGTCATACATAGTACTTCCAATAGCAACAATACAATAGGTTTTAAAGGTCAAACAATTAATTGATGGCCATCAAACAATAGACAATAGTTCTAAGGATTGGAACTGACAGAGATCTCTGTAACAATAACAATATCAATAACAAAGACAATAACAATACGCTATGGATACCACGAATACAATTCAAAACAGGATCTTCATTCAATCGATAAAAGTAACCATTCATAAACAATATAATTTATCATTTAGAAAATAAATATAATTTGAACATATCTTTACAACATTGTTACTAACAGTGGGCTTCCCAATACACGTACTATTGGTTCCACGTCTGACCTAAACAAACAAATTTAAGCATAACAACTCAATGACATTTATATCACTAGCCAATTCTATTTAATTCAGTTGTTACTTATTCAATAACTACTTATCTTTACTAATTCGGTTCTAATTTTTCATTTATTCAATCTAATGCACTCGTGAGATGCAAATGATCATAAAAACACTTTAAAACCATGCAAACGGAGGCCTGGAAGGTCGAAAAGAGAAGCGAAAAACAAAAGCCGAATTACCCTAACTGCCACACGTGCGGGGGTCTTTGCCGCACATGCGAGGCCACCTCCGCACTTGCCTATCGCACCTGTAATTTAAGCAGAATGCTCCTCAAATCTGCCCTATTTTTCACACGTGCGGGGCCCTAGGCCGTACATGCGGCGATGCTATACAACTAGTCCGAAAACTGCTCTGTTTGGGTTGTACATTTCTTTGCAATTTTAAGCTCATTTTCATGCAATTCACCTTCAAAACCTTAACTCAACACTTTGAATGAAACATATTTGGTTTGAAACAAAATTCAAGACTTCAATATAAAACTCAAATCCATGTAAAGGTTCAAATTCTTAAACTTTAATACAAACTCATTAACTATACAATTGAGCTCCAAGTTTTGAATTCATGGAGCTTCCTTCATAGTTCTCAAAAGTCATGCAAGAAACCAAATGTAAAAAGAAGGTTTTATGGAATTAGGCCATGCAAGGTGAAATTAAGAGTGAATTCCTTCTTTTCTTCTATATATCAACTTGTATGTCTTAATTCTAGCTAATATGAGTAAAACCTTAATTTGATCATCAATTCTCATTATTTAACCTTGAATCTTAGATGATGATGCATGCACAAGTCTCTATATCATGAATTTAAAAAGAAAAGCTTACCTTGCTTTGATAATTAGGGAGAATTCAAGACAATTCTTTACATTCTTCCTAAGTTCTTCACATCTCCTTCATTTCTTCTCTTCTTAGTCTATGTTGAACTCTCCAAAAACTCTCCCCCCCCTCTCTCTCTCTCTTTATGTGTATACACCCAAGCTCACCAAGGTCCACTACTCTACTCTCTTAACTATCTTCTACTAAATTAATCAAGAATTGTCCCTTATATGAGTTAGGTTTTAAGTTTCTATTAATATTCTAATTAAATTAACCAAGGCTAATAAATCAATTCTAATTAAATTAAATTAATCCATATCACAACATTATATCAATTACACTAAATTAAATTATACTAATGTAGATTAGGCTCTAATTCCTATCTAATTTTCGTAATTCTAATTTGTTAAAATTAATGAATCGGACAGGTTTAATATTCACTTTAACCTATCTGTCTACAATAACACACTTCAAATAATCACATGGTATAACATTTACACTTCAGAACATATAATTACATACATAAGTAGTAGTAAGCACATAATCAATTTCATTAATTTGTATTAATTTGCTTAATTAAGAAGGTGGTTATCACTCCATCATACAGAGTGAACATCAGTGCTTTAAACTTTTTAGGCAAAGCAGTCCTTGCGATGCGTCGTATGAAAGGATCGTGTTTATCTTCTTTATCTAAGTCATCATCTCCTTCCCCTCACCTGTGCCGCACATATAGACTTCCCTCAGATGAGCTAAACACGTCAACTCGCCTCTTTTTCCTGGGTTCCTGAGATGATGAGTCGAAGGTGCTGGTACTGTCGTATTTCTGATGTCGACGCCGTAGAGTTTCCTTCCACTTCCCCTGGCAACCGACCTCGGTCATGGTGTGGTACGGTTTGTTGGGGCTTTGCTAACTCCACAACCAGTTCCTTGCGTAGACACTCGTTATCTGTCGCTATGTCTTCCAGACGTTGCTCATTTCACTTTGCATGGTCTGTTATCATCTGTATGGTTTCCTGTGTCGAGGTCGAAGGCAAGGATGAAGCTAGCGAATCAAAGTTCAAAGCTCTTCATGCGGTGATATTTTTTAGACCAAACATGGTTCTTGGTGTAACATCATCCACCACAAGCAAAGGATCATCTGTTGTTGTGTTTGCCATGGACGAGCTTGAATATTCCCACAGACTGCGCCAATTGTGGTGAAGGGGTTTGGAAATACTCTCTGATCCAAACAGACTTCCTTGATCCTTGAATTGATACCCGAAATGGGAACAAACACTCTGGTCAGGGATACTGGAATCAACACTCCGACGAGCAAATTAGTATTCTCTTAAGTTTTCTTTTATCACAAGTTATCACTTTTTTTTCACATATCTCCACTTTGGCGGATGCTCCTCTTTTTTATATTGTTTTCCATGGGTCCACTCTCTTATTATGGACACTCCGTCCTCATAGCTGGGCCTCCAAGCGTTCCATTGGACTTGTGGCCAATTTTGTCCGTAAGCTAGGTGCTACTCGACCACGGCTCTGTTCAAGTGGACCCAGTCACCAGCCGAATCATATTCACCCATCTCAGCAATCCTGTTTTGAGGGTAAAGCCTAATTTAAACCGACTTATATACGGCTCATTTTGAACTCGGCCCCCCACAGTAATGTACCTCCACCTCCTGATTCTATGCTACCATGGTTTCCATACTACTACAAAAAGCCTTTTCACCAGTCCAATCAGTCATCATCATTTACATCTCTTTGATGATCGACAGTCATGATCCATTTCCTTGGTTTTCTTCTCTTTTTTGCATCTTTCTTTTTTAGTAAGAATATATATATATAATTTTTTTAATGTCAACAAGATATTATGTTGTATGAGAATTAATGTTACAAATATAAAAATAAATTTCTTGTACATAAAATTTATTGAGAATGATCTTCTTCTGTTCCTTTTTTTTAAGCCAAAACACTTATTGTTGTGGCCAGAATTATAAAAATGTTATTGTCTTATCATTTTGTATAGATTTTTTAACCAAAATTTATTTTGTGAATTCTATTTTAACTAGAAATGAACCTGGTATTATGGTTAGACAATACAGCGGAAGGAGGCATTATTGTTTTTAGAAAAATGCTTGAGAGTATTTATTACAACATATAAGAGTTTTAGAGACCAAATATTTTGGTCTCTAAAAGTGAAAATTTTGTTGCAAAAGATATTTAGGGACCAATTTCTATGGTTATGAGGATCGTTGCTAAAAGGTCGTCCCGAAAAGTCAAAAATAAGGTTTTTAGCGACAAAATTTTAAAAATGTCACTAATAAATAGACTTTTGAGGACAAAATAATTTGGTCACAAAATGGTTTATTTTTTGAGAAAAAAATTGGTCCTAAAAAGATAATAATTCATCACCAATGTCTAATTTTCGTTGCTAAAAATATAATATCAACACTTTTTGTAACAAAAATATTTGGTCTCTAAAAAAATAATTTTATCCCTAAATTTTGGTTTCTAAAACCTTAATTTTTTGTAGTAATTAAAAAAATTTAATTCACTTACAATGGTATGACATGACATGCTATAAGATAATTTTAATTTTTGATAAATGAATTTAAAATTTAAAATTATGAGTATCTAGACTTTTGTGATGTTTTTATTGCAAAGAGAGGTGAAAACTTAGTGATGAAGTTAGAGACATAAGTTTGTTGAAAATGATGATGGCACCAACAGTTCTTTGTTTATTAATGTAGATAGCATTTTCCATTTTTGTCTTAAATTGATTAGTTTTCAAAGCATTTGGTTGTCACATAAACCGTGTGGATGATTATAGCCTATTTTAAGAGTTAGGTCTCGTTTGGCAATAGGTCGGTTTAGTTAAAAAGTCAAAAAATTATTTAAAAAGTTAAAAAGCTAACAATACATACCAAAAAGTTAAAGATTCTCTTTTCTCTCTACTTTTTACACATCTTTTCGTAAAAAGCTAAAAAATTATCCCAAGCATACTAGTTTTTTTTTAACTCATATTTTAGCCAAATAGTTAAAAAGTTACTAAATTAACCTGCTCCCAAACGAGACCTTAGTATTTTAAAATCAAATGATGAAATCATTTGTTTGGATGATTATTTGAATCATTATGGCATGTGAAGCGGAGTCATGATAAGAATTATTACAAAGCAATTGTACCCAAAATAAAAATAAAAAATAAAAAAAAAATCCAAATAAAATATAAGTTTTCCGTTGTTTAAAATTTGCTATAACTCAAAAATTTTTAAAAATAATATATAAATTTGAGATCTTATTTTTTATATCAACATTACAGAAAGAGGTCTATGTTGAAGAGACCAAGCCCAATTCTTCTCCATATAGCTTTAGCATGATAATAATACCAAGTCACCAATTTTTTTTATACTATTTATGTCGCTTGCAATTGATATAAAACATGAAAACTGAGGCCCTTGAAACCAAAATAATAAGGTAAGTCTAATGGATTGAGCGCTCAATTACTCCGAGTCAACAATGCATGACGAAAAAATTATACTGAAGCAAAATCGAAAGTGTAAATATTAAATTATTCAAATTAATATTACAAAGAACAAAGTGAAATTTTGCTCAAATTAAAGGATTCATTAATCTAATTTATTCTAAATCCTTTTTATATTCGTAATTAATCTCATAATAAATGAAAAAAAAAATCATTTAAAATTAATTTCTTTTTTTTAAAAAAAAAAAAAAGATTTGTGGTGGGCTAAAGCCTATGCTAAGGTAAAATGGGTGTTTCTCATTGATGTGATGGTTTTGCAAATAGTTCCATTAACTCGATAGTGCAATGTGTGGTCGTAGGTTTTTTAGCCAACCGTAGTGTTTCATCTTTTGGTTTTGCAGATATAAAGGGCTTGTTTGGTTTGTATTTGAGAAACATGTTTTGAGATAAAAAGTATAAAAATTTGTTTGATTTGGTTTTTTTCAAAAGATGTTTTGAAAAATTATTTTGAGAGAGAGTTTTGGAAAAAGTGATTGATTTGATGTATATGAGAGAGAGATTTGTTTGAAAAATTTGTAAACCAAACAAGTTTTGAAAAAATTTTTTGGAAAAATTTATTTGGTTTGATTAACTTTAAAAACTTATTTGTAGAAAATTTTTCTAAAATTTTTTTCGAAATACAAACCAAACAAGGCCAAAATTTTGGTGCAAAGGTTGGCATGATTTTGAACACACAAAAGACCAACACAGACTCCCTGGTTTAGAATGGATTCTACTGTAGGCAGAATGAATAAGATAGAGATCTTTAAAAGTTTCTTTAATTTTACTCATGATTTGACAAGTTACATAATGACTTTTGATTTATTTATCACAAATTTAACTATGTATAACTTAATTCTTTTGTCACATCATTGTAAGCAAATTGTGAGTCTCTAACAATGTTTGGGATATGAGTTGATTTTTTTAATTTTTTTAATTATTTTAGTCCGAAACTAAAACAACTTCGTTTGAAATGAGCTTTTTAACTTTATTTTATTTTTGTGAGAAAAAAAAAATACAATGATTATAGTTTGAATGTGACAACTTCTACCTTGAGGCTAAAAAACGTATTTTATTTTTTTTATAACTAAAATAATCTCAACTTCACCCAAACCCACATGCCACACGACCACATAATAAACTCCATGTATTCATGCAATGAAAAACCGTACTTATTTTGCCAAAGTTATCAAAAGAACCAACTATTTTTTATAGTACACACTAAAGATTTTTCTGCAATGCACAAACATCAATGATTAGCAGTTTACATTTCAAACGCAAGTAATTTGGTGCAATTGAAATTTTTACAAATTTTGCATAGAATGGGTGAGCAAGAATTTTCTGTAGCAAGGGTAGCAAAAAAGAACTGCAATTTGCAAAAACTCCTTGAAACACAAGCCACCATTATTCTCTATTGACTATGTAACTTGCAGTGGTAAGTAACACACTGTTTACACTAGAATATAACTAAAATAATGGACATACAAGTGATTTTGGTTGATTGCAATAATTTGTCACGAGAAATAACTTCACAACCATGCTATTGGTAAAGCAGACCGCGACCGTGAATATTCACCACATAATTAAAATCAGCCACATATCTCATTTGAGTGGTATGCCAATACACATCTTGTTATGTTCCCCATAGATGTGTATGTTTCCAAATCTTGTATGAAGAAGAGAATGGATGTGTTTAGGAGGCAACACCAACTGCTAAATGAACTCTTCCCTCCACTTCCACTTCCACTTTATGCTTTCCCTCAGGCCTTTTGCCTTTTGGCACCTTGCTACACCCTGATACTCTATGTTTCTGCAAATTCATATCAGTTTCCTTTGTGTGCTCTTTAATGCCAGTTACCTCACTATTGATTTCGTCTCGTGTAAGATGGACCTTGTCGGTTAATGGACTCTGAGAGGAAGCACAGGTTTCAGAGGGCACTGATGTCAGACTGTTGTTGGTTGCTGCTGAAGCGTGAGGTGGATCACATGTTTTTACAGTTTTTTCAGTGTTGAAAGGATCTTGGTCATTTATCACCTTTGCATAAGATGGAGATCTTGCAGAAGATCCACCCACTGGAGTTGACTTACTTCGTAGTTTACTGGATTTGGTGTTACTTGACACAACCTGCAATAGAAATAGATAAAGCTGTAGACATCAGATTTGCATTCGTTTACTTGATACTCTCATCTTTGAAAACATAAGAAAACATTTTTATTTTTATTTTTTTGGCTCCATTATTAAAAAAAAATAAAATAGAGAGCAACCAGCTCAAAACTATGTAAGGCACTAAATAATGCCCCTAACAAAGACACTTCCATTTAGACCAACAAAGGTATAAAATGTCTTCCCGTTGAAATCAACTACTAGAAACAGTATTCAGAATCAGAAGCTATAGCCACAATGTCACAAGAGCACAGACAGATTATTTAACTCCAAAATAAAGATTTTGAGCTCGCTGTGTGAGGGGTCCTGTCATCCATAATAAATATGAGATATCAGGTGGTTCTAAAAAAATTAATAAATAAATTGAATATTGGTCAATAAGAGAACAACATTTGATCTGATCATAGAACACAGACGATTTCAATTCAATTCATGACAACAAAAAGCAAACAACCTTGTCAACTTTCTAAAATGGCGTACTATCTTTCTGTCCCCATTAGCCTTCTTAATGGTTCTGCGTATTTTTGCTGCAAACTTTCACCCTTTTAGATGTAAAAATGTTTCTTTGCAGAACTTCCTAGTTAAAGTTTTATTTGGAAAGTGAAAGAAAAATATCAATCCATGAATGTAAACTAAGAAGGTTATGATCCCACAATTGACTTAGTAGAAAATGAAAAATAAAAAATAAAAAATCTTATTGCAGTTGTAATAAAACTAAAACCAAATATCAAACAATTGCAATATGATTCCATAATAACTTGATGCTGTAAGCATCAAGCGTTTGCTGTATTTTAGAGTAAGCAAACTATTAGTAAGAAGAAAGATTGATGAAACAGAAACCTTAAAAACCTGATAATACACTACTTTTAGTTTGATATGTCTGGGGATACATTAGTCCATATAACCTCTGAAAATCTGTAATTATAGTTGAAAAATTTTAAAACCCGGAAATATTGACCAGTAAATAGCAATACCAATCAAACAATCAAAGACAAATCGACACGACGATTTTACGTGGAAAAATCACAATTGAAACGCCTCCAATTGTGATAAAAAAACCACAAGCAAAAGCTACAAAACAATCCACTAAGAAAACACAAAGGAACTACACAAGTGTACTCTCAATTACCTAGCAAATCCACACCCGAATCGAACCGACCCCTATGTGCCTCTTCCAGTCCCGTCTTCACCTCGGAATTGTCTTGCTCAAAGTTGAATCCACGACGCCGATGTCGAATCCACGACGATGAGCCACTTAGGAATCCACCAAAACTTCAAGCCCAAATTCCCCAGAATCCATCGAAGAACAACTTTCAATTTTGTGAATAAAGCAAACTAAACAAACCCTTTGATATAATCCACTCAATTCATGATGAAACTCTCACAGATATCAAAGAAAAAAAACAAAGAAGCTCAAGATGAAAACCCTAATACCCAAGAAAAAGAACTAGAAACCATAACCCTAAAATCTGATAGAACCACATATTTATAAAAAACACGGCTGCGATGGTCGCTCAAGTGAAGGAATGCTCGCTCGAGCGAGGAGACTAAAACGCGTGTTTTTCCAAGTGTCTCGCTCGAGCCACCAAAGTGTCACTCGAGCGAGAAATGCATCTTCTTAGTATTTTTACAGTTAGTGAAAACTTCTAGGATCAAAGATTCTTCGCTTGAGCACACATTCCTTCGCTCGAGTGAACAAACAACTTTGATTGCATTTTTGCATTAAGCTTGATCCCCGACATAGTCAGCGAAGTGGCAAACATGATAGGATTAAAATCACAAACTCCTCTGCATAGGCACAATTCGGGTTGGATTCGTATCTAAATACTCATAGCCTCACTTAAATAAAAGATCGAATAAAATTACACTAAAAGAAATTTTATCAAACGGGATTGCCAATAATAAAAACTTAACAGTGAAGGGTATGTTAAGGGATTTGGGAGGAAGGAGGAACGAGAAAGGGAGAAAGAAGATTGCATATGAATCCACTTGTCTCATATCGACAATTGAATGGATTAAAGTGAAGCACAATTTAATCCAAGAAGCATATGAATATAAACTTCTGTATGTACTGACTGATAAGCCTAATTTCAAAAATTCAGGTCCTTTGTGCATAGCTCTATTTTCTTCAAGTGAAAAACTTTTCTAGAGAAAGAAAGAAAGAAAAAAGTATAGCATACAAAACTGCTACCAAGTCTATCTGGGATACATTATAAACTCTACAGTTGTTTTGTGTTAGAATCATCATAAAATTAAATGAACATCTATGAAGCATTGACGCTTCAAAATGGGTGCCATGTCCGTGTTGGCCACGTATAGGATACCAACACTCCTGGGACACGACAGGCCAAGTTGTGTGTCAATTTTTTTAATTATTATTTTTTTTGCAGGACACTTTGGGGCATGGTTGTCAAATTGAAATTCATATTGTGAATTGAAATGGCTTGGTACCGAATTGCGAATCAAATCGAATCATGAATCGTAAAGATTCGGCCACTTTTTCTAAATTACTTAAAAACATATATCTACACATTTAGATGTTAAATATATCTTATGAATATGAAATATTTAGACTTAAATCAATAAAAATGTTATTTTGAATGATAATCATGTAGTTTAATAGGTAAGAAGTTAATAAAGATTCCTATGTAAGAATATCATCTTACCTTTTTTTTTATTATATATATAGATATTTCTTATCAACCGTTTTTAATAAAGATAATAACTAAATACACAAAATCAATTTCTAAGTAACAATAATTAACAACGATATTGATATTTGGACAATAAGCATACATAAGTACCAGTGAGCAAATAATAAGAAAGAATTATTTAGAATCTTTTATTTTAAAACCTAAAACATTTTAAAAGGTATAACTGACCTCACACATATAATATTCAATTATATTCAATTTAATAAAATAGCAATAGATAATTCCTAGTGTAACTTTAATTTTAAATATCTTTATAGGATATATTATGATTTTTTAAAGGTAAAAAAAAAAGGAAGAAAGGTTAAAATATATAGAGTCTGATTGAATCTGATTGGATCTTATTAAAAGCTCCATGATCACTAAAATAACAAAAGAACTCATGTACATATGTTGGTTATTCTAGTATTAAACGCTATTACAAGTCGTTTTGTGTCATTTTCACTAAAAAGATAGAGAAAAGAAGAGTCGAAAATATGTTAGACACAATAATTTTAAAGATTGCATGAATCATAAAAAATAAATCGAATCGAGAATCGATTGTGAATCGTGCGATTCACTAGAGATTCACTTCCAAAATAGATTCACCCATAGATTCGTATCGATTTTACAAAATTGGTGAATCAAATCAGGAATCGAATCGCGAATCGTAAGATTCTAATAATAGAGCTTTGGGGACAAGGATGTCCTGTGTTTGGACATGCCTCAGAAATTTATTTTTATAATATAAGAAAGATAATTTGGGATCAAAGTAAAATATATGAAAATCGAGAGAAAAGTGAAAATAAAAAAAATAAAAAAATACAACCACACAACATTAATACCTCTTATATCTCTATGCTCTAAATTTATATTCATATATATATAGCAAAAATAAAAAATAAAAATTCCATACTCGATGTCTCGTGTTTGTATCTGTGTCTATATTCATGCTTCTTAGATGAAAGTCATTAGGAAAAAATTAGAAATTTTTTTTAAAGATTAAATTAGCATGGAAATAAATGGAACTGTATTTATGAACTTTTCAGTCTCTAAGGATATGAGAAGAGAGCATGCAAAAAGTCAGTGTTGCAGAATTATTACATACCTTGTTATTATCTGAGTCACGTTGTACAGGTTCATGATAAAAAGAAGGCATGGGTGTTGCTTTGAATTTAAGGCTTTTCCGAAATTGTTTAATCTCAGCTTCCGTTTTTTCCTGCAGATACAGTAATTTCCCATCAAAGCAACTTCAAATTATTCTTAATGCAAACAAGTAGTCAATATATATCATTTGATTCAATGTGACTTAAGTTATTTTTCCAACAACTTATCATAGTTTGGTTGCATTCCTAGTATTTGCGAGACTATTTGACAAACAGAAATTAAAGAAACGTTCCCAATTCTGAGGCATCATAGCAACTTGACATTGATACAAAATCAGTTTATTCACAGAATTTTGTTTAGTCACAAATAACAAAATATTTATGTACCAGTTTTTTTGCTTGGATTTGATTCAACTCAGCTTCCTTAGCTTGCATTTTTTCCTCCATCTTCATGTAAAACTAAAATAAATGAAAAGCATACAAATAAGCCACATAAACCTGATTCTATTTTTATTCTGTTCAAATACCCCGAAGAATAAATAAAATTAGCATTCTATCCTTGCCTCTTTCCTCCTTTCTGCTCGTTCATCACATTTGAAATGTAGCCCTGGTGAGCTCTGTTTTGTGCCTGGTTTAGTTGAATTCTCAGCTTGCTTGGGCCTGCAAAAATAAAAATAGCTGACCATCAGACCTCTAAAAGTCAAAACGCCTGTGTAATGAAGCATTACATACAACGTAGCTCATAAACCTGTTTTCTGTTTGCCGTGCTTTAGGGATAACCTTCTTTGAGGCAAAAGGCTTAGGTTCAATATGGACATGCCTCAGAAATTTATTTTTATAATATAAGAAAGATAATTTGGGATCAAAGTAAAATATATGAAAATCGAGAGAAAAGTGAAAAGAAAAAAAATAAAAAAATACAACCACACAACATTAATACCTCTTATATCTCTATGCTCTAAATTTATATTCATATATATATATAGCAAAAATAAAAAATAAAAATTCCATACTCGATGTCTCGTGTTTGTATCTCTATTTGTATCCATGCTTTTTAGATGAAAGTCGTTAGGAAAAAATTAGAAATTTTTTTTAAAGATTAAATTAGCATGGAAATAAATGGAACTGTATTTATGAACTTTTCAGTCTCTCCGGATATGAGAAGAGAGCATGCAAAAAGTCAGTGTTGCAGAATTATTACATACCTGATATGAGAAGAGAGCATGCAAAAAGTCAGTGTTGCAGAATTATTACATACCTTGTTATTATCTGAGTCACGTTGTACAGGTTCATGATAAAAAGAAGGCATGGGTGTTGCTTTGAATTTAAGGCTTTTCCGAAATTGTTTAATCTCAGCTTCCGTTTTTTCCTGCAGATACAGTAATTTCCCATCAAAGCAACTTCAAATTATTCTTAATGCAAACAAGTAGTCAATATATATCATTTGATTCAATGTGACTTAAGTTATTTTTCCAACAACTTATCATAGTTTGGTTGCATTCCTAGTATATTTGCTAGACTATTTGACAAACAGAAATTAAAGAAACGTTCCCAATTCTGAGGCATCATAGCAACTTGACATTGATACAAAATCAGTTTATTCACTGAATTTTGTTTAGTCACAAATAACAAAATATTTATGTACCAGTTTTTTTGCTTGGATTTGATTCAACTCAGCTTCCTTAACTTGCATTTTTTCCTCCATCTTCATGTAAAACTAAAATAAATGAAAAGCATACAAATAAGCCACATAAACCTGATTCTATTTTTATTCTGTTCAAATACCCCGAAGAATAAATAAAATTAGCATTCTATCCTTGCCTCTTTCCTCCTTTCTGCTCGTTCATCACATTTGAAATGTAGCCCTGGTGAGCTCTGTTTTGTGCCTGGTTTAGTTGAATTCTCAGCTTGCTTGGGCCTGCAAAAATAAAAATAGCTGACCATCAGACCTCTAAAAGTCAAAACGCCTGTGTAATGAAGCATTACATACAACGTAGCTCATAAACCTGTTTTCTGTTTGCCGTGCTTTAGGGATAACCTTCTTTGAGGCAAAAGGCTTAGGTTCAATAACCCTTTTAGTGTTTAATTCCTTTTCACTGCTAAAAGAGAAGCATCTTTAAGTTCTGTACCCATGGAAGATATGAATTTAATTTATGCCTAAATTAAAAAGGAATAAATACCTTCTGTTATCCTGAATTACTTGTAACTTATAATTTTTAGAATCCTGTGAGCAAAGAAAAATAAAAAAATAAAAAATGCATAACTAACGTATTAAAATGATTAACTAGTGCTCGTATTAACATCCTTGTTATCCAACCACTAGTATAGTATTTTCAATGGCATGCTACAAGCCAATACTTGCCTCTGGTTTTGAAGTTCTGTGTACTGATCGTGTCATTGGAGCAGCTGTTTGTGATGAATGTTTTTCTGCTTTTATAGTCCTTGAAACTTCTCTACCTGTTCTAATAGGTTTCTTTGCAGGGTCTTTAGATGGATCACTTGAAATTCTTCTCTGAACCCGAGTAACATTGACTGGACACTTTGACTTAGGCTTCATAAGTTTGCTTCCCAATGGGGCCCCCACCTAGAGTCAGGAGATCAAGCAGTGTATGTCACAGGAGAAGTGCATGGGGCAAAATATAATATCCCATTCAAGAAATACAGAACCGTTTTTGACAAACAAATAAATATAGAAAGAAAGATGTGCTACCATAATCACAAGCTACCACACAAACCTTGGAAGAAGACTCTAGTTGGTGTTCTGAACTAGCACTACCATCTTTCATGGTGGTGTGATTATTAGTAGACAGAAGTATATCTCTACATGTCAAATCCACATTTATAACTTCATCATTAAGGTTCTCTCTTACTTCATTTCCTGGTTCATCATCAATAACAGGTAAGCTTTGAGTTTGAGGTTGATTTTGATGTGCTACCTCAGTGTTAACAAGTCCAGAAACACTTTGCACAACACTGGAAACATTGAGAGCAGGTTCAAACTGGGGTTCAACATATGAAGCTCCAATGTCTTCTTTATCCAATTCCATCACTTCACTGTCTCCATCATATTCTGAACCATCAGAACTCCTGTCAAATTGTACAGATTGGCTACCCTCATTAATGTGCTCAAATTCTTCTCTGTAACCCGTATTCTCTGTGGTGTCATTTTCACTAGTTTGGTATTCGATACCAGTTTGGCACTCAGATGAACTTTGGCGCAGAAGCGCCTTTCTTTTAAAGTGAGCTTCAAAATAAGCCTTCTTCTCAGTAACTGAACCTGGTTTTGAGTATTTCTCCACCTCTTCAAGATACCTGTTGTGTGAGAAGGATGACCGCCTTTCCCATGATAAGGATTCAGCTTCAAACCTTCCAAATGAGATTGATCCAGAATGTAATGAATCTGCCTGCCCATTTTTAGGATAACCATTGTTGGAAAGACTTAGAGCACAACCAAGACACTATAGTTGAAGAACATATAAGTTCAATTTATTTATTAGTCATATTTGCATTGATGCAAAATATATGTAGAAACAACTGCAAGAACTGTCACTATGTGTGCTTTTGTCATGAGTCAACTGAGACATAGCAGTTTATCAAAATAAATAAACTGCAAGGTTTCAAAAATTCATTTAATTTAATTAAAGATGTCATGGTTTATACAAAAATAATACTAACAAAAAAATAATGCCCATGGTTAATGGTGTCCTAATCATTAGCAATTGTACCAAAAACAAGCCAAGATTTTTCATAAAAATAAATAAACTGCAAGGTGTCAAAAATTCTTCTAATTTAATTAAAGATGTCCTGGATTATACAAAAATAATACTGACAAAAAAAAATAATGCCCATCGTTAATGGTGTCCTAATCATTAGCAATTGTACTAAAAACATGCCAGGAAATATATATATATATATTCTCCACAGAAAGTTTTTCTTGGAATCAACTTCCCATCTTGGCTACTTATCAAAAAAATATAAAAATTCCAATCTTGGCTGAGCATATAGCCCTTGATAGCATAATGGAAAACATGACAATTGGCACTTTATGGGCCTATTAATTGATAAACATGGAGAGAGTGATTTTTATGCAGGTTTATGGAAGTATGCTAAAGTTCGAAGCTTCGGCCAGTATCTAACTCTAGAGAATTGAATAAACTAAAAGCTAGATGTGACCAGTTACCATTGCCACACCCGGACTATGAAAAAATAATTATTTTCCATCTCCCTTGGGGCACTTCATTGTTAAGAACACACGGAGAGGGCCATTAACACCAATTCAATGGACTCATTTACCATATGGCCTTATAAACCAATTTCATGGTATTTGCATATAGCATGGCTGGCTATTAAAAGAAGGTTGACTACTGAAAATTGGTTAATCACTAAATGTGTTCTAGCTCAAATTATTTTTTTTTCCCCAAAGGCAAGTTGAATCTCGTGATCAAGCTAGTGTTGTTTGCCGAAGGCAAGTTGAATATATGACAACAAGAGTTATTCAACTGTTATTCAGCTCACAATGGAACATGGGATTAAGTTGTTCAATGATTGAGTAGGAAGCAAAAAAGGAATTCCTTCCTAAACATATTGCTCCAAATGATAGTAAGGATATTTGTTCAAGGTTTTCTGGAAGTCAAAATATCAAAGACAAAACTACTATTCATTGACTTTTGATGTTTCCTCAAAACGTTCTGTTAGAAGTACTGGTCAGTCTGGAGTAATTATTGTTCTAATATAGATCTGCATTAGTCTGAAACTATGGGCCCACGTTAAAAAGCCGTGTATTTTGCTCCGCTTAAAATTATAAACTCCATTGTTTTAAACCAATCAAAATTTGTACTTTGTTCACATACTTTGATAATATGTGAACAAAATCGGCCTCTAGATCTGCACGTGAGGTCTTCGTTAGACATCTTTGGTATATAGATTGTTTGTAAAGGGTATTCGTTGCTTGTTTCAAAGGATATGATCTGGGACTGGATGTTTCTTTTTATTCTTTTGCATCAATAAAATTTCTTTTTTCACAGAAATAAATAAATAATAAAAATAAAAATAAAAAAGCACTCATAGCACAGAACATGATATCAAATGTAGAAATAAAATCAATGCCTCACATCCAATCCAATATCAATAAAAATTGCAGAAGTAATAGATAAAACAGATATATCAGTGTCTTAAAACATGGACATATATACATTGATCTTTTTAAGTACAGTTGATTTGAGAAAGAACATGAAATCTAACACACACACACACACACACACAAAGCGGATCATTGAGTAGAGAGTGATGATTCTGAAAATGTAGATCATTCATCATTTCCAAATCACAGTAAAGATCGTAAAAATTGCGTAAAAAAAATAAATGTAATTTAGTATACCTGAAAGCTAAAACTAAAAGGTTCTTCGATTTCACCAGCCATGAACAGACAACTCGAGAGCTTCAATCGCACATTCCTCAATTATCTGCAACAAATCAACATTCCAGACCACCCACTCAAACACACAATCAATCACCAAAAACACTTCTCCAAACAAATCCAACCACAAAAATTCTAACCAACTAGCAGCACATCATCAACAACTCCATTGTAGCCTCCATCACACAACACTGCTATAAATCATCCAGAGAGAGAGAGAGAGAGAGAGAGAGTTTCAGAGATCAGGCGCGAAGTTCAACAATGTGTGGAAAGGAATCTAAACCAAACGTGAAGTAGCGGAGACTCCAAAAATCAACAAAATCTAGCGAGAGAGAGATTGGTTTTGCAAGTCTTCTTTGCTTGGAACTTGGGAGATGAGAGAGAGAGACTGGTAGAGAGTTGTTTTGTGATCAGATGCCTAAAAAGGTGCATCGATCATCATAGTCTGTTCCCCCTTTTTGTCTTCTTCTGCTGACCCTACAATTCCCTCTTGTTTTTCGTCCACATCAGCCGTTGGATCATAGTCCTTGGAATGGATCAGACGGCTCAGGATTTTAAGTGGTCTTTGGGGACAAACAGTGGATTTAGAGGTTCGATCACGTGTGGGCTCGCCTTTGCTTTAAAACGACTGCGTGCAATGAACATATGGAAAAAAAAAGGCAAAATGAAGTTTGTTTATTTGTTTTTTTTTTTTTTTTTTTTTTGGGGAAATGAACATCTATCAAAAAAGAGATCTGTGAAATTCATGTTAAAGGCCCACTAATCATAAAAAAAAGTGGGCCCAAATTATTGGCAACTTCTTTGTTCATTGGTGGAACAGGGTGGTGTGATGATGGGCCAAAAATAGTTTGGTTGCTCTGTTCTTGGGAATCACATAGTAGATTAAACTTTAGGAAATTCCTTGTGCATTTTTTTTATTTGTTACCGTTAAATGTTACGTAATTTATTAATAAAATTATAGTAATTTATAATTCAAAAATAAATTTATTAATCAAACAAGGTAAGCTAATGCATAATAAATAATACAAAAACAAAGTTAGTAATTGACGAATTTTTAATATTAAGAGGAGTTGAGAATCATAATTTCAAGTATGAAAAAAATAAATAAATGCATAATAAATAATTATCTCACTAATTTAATTAAATAACTAATTTTACACTAATTTATAAAACTATTTGTTCATTCACTATTAATCATATTAATCAAACAAAGTCATATAATAAACACATTGCTGGGAGTGTCTATTGTGCGGGGTTGCACAGCAACTACTATTGTGCAGTAAAATGAGGCCCATTTCGATAATCCGAATTATTTATATTTTAAAATATATCAAGTAGAACATACCTGAAAAAAATCAAATTAATCGAACATTGTTTACCCATTTATCCACTCATATTTGTATCTACAAAAATAAATAACAATTGTGATTTAAAGTATTAAAAAAAATGTGAGTGGATAAAAGAGTAAACGATATCCGATTAAGTTAATTTTTTACAGATATGTTTTATTTGATGTATTCTAAAATGTGAATGGTTCATATCAAATTGACATATATCTATTTACCACTCAAATCTTCAAAAAAAAAGAAAAAAAATTAACATACCAAATTTTAAAAATTTGAATGAAAATGCTCTAAGTGTACATGGGACTAACCCCTCCCCTTTCCCTTTATCATTTCAATGGATAATTATTTAGTAATCTTGGAGTATGGATACGTGGTATTTTATAGTATTATGATTGATGAAGAAGATGGGTAAGTGAGACATTGTATTAGATAATTGGGGAACATGAGTGGACATATTGAATGATGATTGGTTAGAGAGTACAGACACGTGGTACTCCAGAAATATTTAATAATTTCCCCATTTCAATTGCCTTTTCTTCATTTCTTCCTTCCTCTCTCTATGCCTCTCGATTCTCTCTCTCCTTTATTTTTTTTTCTTTTACATTTATCACATAAAATCTTTTGATCTTACACCATCGGAGTTAAATTTCAACCTAGTTCTTAAGGCCAAAGTGTAGAGTATGGTGAGAATTGCGTTTTGACTTGTGAAGATCGAAATTCGGCGAAGTCGAAAAATTGGATCTTTCCATTTTCCCTGGATTTATTTGATGATGTGTATGTTATTTAGTATTATTATGTGTTATTTTGGTAGTTTAACAAGTTTGAAAGATTAGCGTTTTAATTGTATGTGTATTAGTGCATAAAACAAGGAGAAACTCTTAAATCTCTATTATTATTATTTTTAAATTGGTTCTCTTATGAGTAAGTTAAAATGATAAATTGTGAAAGAGAGAACTCCTAATTTTTCAAAACCCTAGAAAGTGAAAATTATTGAAATTGGCTTGAAATTAATAAAATTAGTGGAGTTCATTGATGAACTAGTATATTGGGCATGTGTATTGGAAATGGTGTAAGTTTTGGAAAAAAAATCTATTGATTTGGAAGGTTGAGAATTTGTTGGATTATGCTTTTTATTGTGTATATGTATTGTTCATTTTGAAAATATATATCTATTGGTTAGAGATAATTATTTTGATAATTGGTGAAGGACTGTATTGATTGTTGTAGAATTTGCATGTGAACTAAGTAACTTGAAACATTTACAAATTCGTGCATGGCATAAATCATTTCATGCTTTTATGATTTCATTCTCGTATTGTATTCTCCTCCCAAATGGAGATGAATTTGAAGGGTGAGTTGGAGGAGACCATCCTTCATATTTGAAGATATGAAGGATGGGTTGGAGATGCTCTTATGCATTTTTTTTATTTGTTACTGTTAAATATTACGTAATTTTTTAATAAAATCATAGTAATTTATAATTCAAAAATAAATTTATTAATCAAACAAGGTAAGCTAATGCATAATAAATAATACAAAAACAAGGTTAGTAAATGATTAAATTGACGAATTTTTAATATTAAAAGGAGTTGAGACTCATAATTTCAAGTATGAAAAAATAAATAAATGCATAATAAATAATTATTTCACTAATTTAATTAAATAACTAATTTTACACTAATTTATAAAACTATTTGTTCATTCACTATTAATCATATTAATCAAACAAAGTCATATAATAAACACATTGCTGGGAGTGTCTATTGTGCGGGGTTGCACAGCAACTACTATTGTGCAGTAAAATGAGGCCCATTTCGATAATCCGAATTATTTATATTTTAAAATATATCAAGTAGAACATACCTGAAAAAAATCAAATTAATCGAACATTGTTTACCCATTTATCCACTCATATTTGTATCTACAAAAATAAATAACAATTGTGATTTAAAGTATTAAAAAAAATGTGAGTGGATAAAAGAGTAAACGATATCCGATTAAGTTAATTTTTTACAGATATGTTTTATTTGATGTATTCTAAAATGTGAATAGTTCGAATTATCAAAATAAATCTTAAAATGAACTCATTTAACTGCACAACAATAATTGTTGTGCATCTTGCACCGCAATCACCCTAAATTCTCACGGGTTGTGTATATGGAAGGGGAACTTTGTTATGTCCCACAAAGGTTAGATAATGTTTTAGAATATTAAATATTTTCTTATGAGGATGTGAAAAATTTTCTATGTTTAAGAGTAATTATTATATAGTTTCAGAATATGACATTATTATATGATATTTTAAATTAATAACTTAACATAAAATTTTGCAAATGGTACATGCTGATTCATTTTTATTTGATAGTTAAAGAGAGAGAGAGTGATTCATTTTTATTTGGTAGTTAAGAGAGAGAGAGAGAAACTCACTTGGAGCATGTTTGGTATGATAAAATGAATTGGAATAAAATGTCCATTCTAATTTTGTATTCATTTTCTTTTGTTTGGCACGCCTTATCTAAGTAAGAATAAACATTTCATTAGAATGATTATTCTAACAAAAATGTGAGAATGACCATTCATTCCCCTACTTAAGGAATAGACATTACATTCCATCATGGAATCACCATAATTTTTTTTTTTTGGGGTACATAAAAATAAAAAATATTATCATTTAGCTACCACTGTCATTCCCTTATACTACCATCCATTCCACCACCCTACCACCGTCGCCACCACCATTGCCCTATTGCCACTACAACCACCACTACAACTATCATCACCACCGTCACTATAACAAGTTGAATAAAATTTGATTTATATATATATTTTTTAATTAATTTGAAAATTTTCTTAGCATGCTTGCGGGTTCGCGTATTATTTAAAGATGGATTGATACAAATTCCTACATTATTACGTTGTCATTATAGTTGTGTTGTGGTAAACCATTCTATTTAAATTTTTGAAAACAAATTAAACTACTTTTTTATACTCCAATCTCAATTGGTGAATCATTTTAGATTATTAAGCTTCATTTATTTTGAATCTAATTAACTTAATCATAACTCATTTGTAACCACCTATTATTATTGTTAATGTTATTATCGTTATTATTTATTTTGTTATAATGAGAGAGAATTATGAATTTTTGTGATGTGTTCCGTTAAATAAAATATATATTTATTGGTAAGAAAAATTATATCATTTTATCATTTATGTTACAAATATTATAGTAGTATTAAAATATATTTTTATATAATAATAATTTTGAGAAGAGAAGCCATGTGGGGCCACCGCCCTTCCCCTACCATTCATTTCTTTCTTCCTTTCTTTTGAAACAAGAGACGCCCCTCTCTCTCTCTGCACTGTCTCTACTCTCCTTCAGCTCTCTCTCTCTCTCTACTCCCTTATTTCTCTCATCTCTCTCTAAACACTATCATAAATTCTTTTTCTTTTTTTCTTTTTTTTTTCTTGATCTAGTAAAATCTATATGTTTTTGGCCATAGTTCTTAAAATTAAATTGATGAGCATCTTGAGAAGAGTATTTTGTCTAGTGGAGATTGAAATTCAACAATATCAAATTTTGAGATTTTCATTCATTTTCTCTCCTAAGCTTTGAGTTTTTTTTGTAATAACTTGAAAATGCTCATTAAAATTTGAAAAAAAAAAAAAGAAAAGAAAAAAATCAACATACCAAATTTTAAAAATTTGAATGAAAATGCTCTAAGTGTACATGGGACTAACCCCTCCCCTTTGCCTTTATCATTTCAATGGATAATTATTTAGTAATCTTGGAGTATGGATACGTGGTATTTTATAGTATTATGATTGATGAAGAAGATGGGTAAGTGAGACATTGTATTAGATAATTGGGGAACATGAGTGGACATATTGAATGATGATTGGTTAGAGAGTACAGACACGTGGTACTCCAGAAATATTTAATAATTTCCCCATTTCAATTGCCTTTTCCTTTGGTAGAAACCCCTCTCTCTGCTTTGTCCTCTTCATTTCTTTCTTCCTCTCTCTATGCCTCTCGGTTCTCTCTCTCCTTTATTTTTTTTTTCCTTTTACATTTATCACATAAAATCTTTTGATCTTACACCATCGGAGTTAAATTTCAACCTAGTTCTTAAGGCCAAAGTGTAGAGTATGGTGAGAATTGCATTTTGACTTGTGAAGATCGAAATTCAGCGAAGTCAAAAAAATTGGATCTTTCCTTTTTCCCTGGATTTATTTGATGATGTGCATGTTATTTAGTATTATTATGTGTTATTTTGGTAGTTTAACAAGTTCGAAAGATTAGCGTTTTAATTGTATGTGTATTAGTGCATAAAACAAGGAGAAACTCGTAAATCTCTATTATTATTATTTTTTAAATTGGTTCTCTTATGAGTAAGTCAAAATGATAAATTGTGAAAGAGAGAACTCCTAATTTTTCAAAACCCTAGAAAGTGAAAATTATTGAAATTGGATTGAAATTAATAAAATTAGTGGAGTTCATTGATGAACTGGTATATTAGGCATGTGTATTGGAAATGGTGTAAGTTTTGGGAAAAAAATCTATTGATTTGGAAGGTTGAGAATTTGTTGGATTATGCTCTTTATTGTGTATATGTATTGTTCATTTTGAAAATATATATCTATTGGTTAGAGATAATTATTTTGATAATTGGTGGAGGATTGTATTGATTGTTGTATAATTTGCATGTGAACTAGGTAACTTGAAACATTTACAAATTCATGCATGGCATAAATCATTTCATGCTTTTATGATTTCATTCTCGTATTGTATTTGAGAAATGCTTTTGACAATTCAATTGATTGAGAATGATTCGTTTGTATTGAGAAAATGTGATAAATACCTTGGTGAATCTGGTTAAGGGATGCAAATTGTTGAGAATTAAGTTGGTTTTAGGTCTACAGTGAAAGTCCAAAAACGCGCAAGAGTAGGTTCCGGTTAAGAGTTGGTGAAGTGGTTTTAGTAATGCTTGAGAGCCTACGTACAGACACCAGTCTAGGGATTATCAGTGTCGTATTTCCCGCCCCTTTATTTTATCAAATGAATGATTGATTTGGATCTGATTTCAAACAAGTGCATTGCATAAGATTTCCAAAATGAGAAATTTATATTTTGACATAGCATTTGATATGCATTCACCTCATGATATTGTTAAACATCATACAGTCTATCAAGTTTAGCTCTGCTAGGTTTTATGCTCATCTATATGAAAAAATAACTTTTCAAGTGCTGATGGTGTGTCTCCGCCGCGATGAGAGCGTAGAGGATTGTGTAGCGTGAAACTCATTTCTATTTTGTTTATTTTGCAAGCCAAGGCTGTTATATGTATTGGGTGTGAAAACCACTTTTGTTGTATCTGATTTATTTAGCTTTCAATTATTAGTCACATGTTATAGATTCATGTTATAGAGATGGTGAATGTATTGATGCATGTGATTCTATTTTGTAATCGTTTAATTAAAATTCATGGAATGAAATACAAGGATTTTAATATGAATTACGTATCGAATTATTGATGTTGACTATAACTTCCACATGAAGGATGAGAAATGAAAATGAATTATGCTCACGGAATCTAAGTATTGATATTTTCGGGGTGTTACAGTCGCTACCACAACCACTACATCACTATACTACCACCACCGTACTACTGATGTCACCACTACAATCACCACTACCGCCACAACCACTGCCACCACATCCACAACCATAAAACCACCACCATCGCCATATTGTTAGAATCACAACTAAAAAATCTAAAATTCCCCAGATATTTGTTTGTGATTATGTACAAATTTTAACTAGTAAATAACAAACACAATCGAACAATCAAAGACAAATCAACACAACGATTTAACATGGAAAAACCACAATTAGAGCGCCTCCAATTGTGATAAAAAAAAAAACCATGAGCAAAAGCTACAAAACAATCCACTAAGAAGACAAAATGGGTTACACAAGTATACTCTCAATTACCTAGTGAATCCATGCTTGAATTGAACCGACCCCTATATGCCTCTTCCACCACGGTCTTCAACTTGGAATCGTCTTACCCAATGTTGAATCCACAACGCCAATGTTGAATCCACAACGATGAGCCACTCTAGAATACGCCAAAGCTTCAGGCCCAAATTCCACGGAATCCACCAAAGAACAAATCTCTCTTTTATGAATAAAACAAAATAAACAAACCACTTGATATAATACACTCAATTCATGATTAAACTCTCAAAGATATCAAAGGAAACAAGCACAGAAACTTTAGATGAAAATCCTAATACCCAAAAAGAAGATCTGGAAGTCGTACCCTAAAACTTGACTAAACCGTAGCTTTTATAGCAAATAGATCCGCAATCTCTGCTCGAGCGCAAGAATGGCCGCTTGAGTGGAGTGACTAAAACGCGTGTAATGCAACAGGGTCTACGCTTGAGCGCAGGAATGGCCGCTCGAGCGGAAAAAAATAACTCCCAGTACTTTTGCAAGCGAGTCAAACTTCTAAAAGGTCGCGATCTCCACTCGAGCGCAGGAATGGCCACTCAAGCGAAAAAACAATTTCGACTGCAAACATGATAGAATAAGATCACAAACTCCTCCGCAACAGCACAATTCGGGTTGGATTTGCATCTAAATACTCACAACCTTACTTAAATAAAAGATTGAATAAAATTACAACTGAAAGGAGTTTTGTTAAACGGAATTGCTAATAACAAAAACCTAACAACAACCGCTACTACCACCTTCACAAACATCACACTATCACTATCACCATCATGAGACCCACTGTCGTACTACCATTGCTCGCCACCAGCGCCGCCACCGCTACGACCACCGCCACCATAACCACCACCATCGTAACTATAACCACCACAACACCACCACTAATGCCACAACGACCTACCACCACTACTGCCATCCTACTACCACTACTATCACCACCACTGATGCCGCCACTACCACCACCATTACCACGACGCACACCATCACTTCCACAACTATCAACACTATCATGATTTATATAAAATTTTAATTTATTTGTTACTAGCTTGTTAAAAACTAAATAATAATATTATTAATTTATTCCACTATATAAGTTTAATAGACATAACAAACATGAGAATGAGCATTATCATTCATTCTATTGCTATGTCATTTCATATTAGCAACAAAATAATGGAATGGAAATGGATATTCTATTCTATTCTATTCAACATTATCTTACATTCTCACTTTATTTAATTACGTCGTACCAAACATGCTCTAGAATGTGTTGTGATTTCTCATTTATCGTTCATCGACCTAATCAATATGCTAAAACCATTCGACCCGACTTCATTCACCCGTTTTTAAGCGATTTTGATAAAATGGGTGGACGGATGTGGATGGAGATTTTTTAAATCCGCCTATGTTCAGACAAAAGGCCACCCGACCCAACCCAATCCACCAACCCCTCTTAAGAAAATAATGTTATGTTTTTATATTTTGTATGTTAAAAAAATGACATTTTATTCAGTAATAATATTAACTACTTATGAAATATTAAAGTTTGGCCTTTATTTTAATTATTAAAAAAAAAATTAGACTCAAATAAGGCCCAAAGTAGTAAAACAATTACTCTAAAATAGTTTTTTTTTTAAACATAAAACAGTAAAGCCCAAAGTGTCACATTAATCCGCATCCACTTGCCATTGCATAGCCTGCTCAATTTGCATCTGCTAACAAAGCGGACGAATGCGGATTAATTTTTTCTAATTCACCTAAGTTCAAATGGATGGCGGATGGGAGGCCACCTAACCCAACCCAATCCGTGCGCACCCCTAGTGCTGGAGTCAGAAAAATGGTTCAGAGAGGCACTTATTAATTACAACTTCGAAATTATTTTCTTATAATCAATAACCATAGATAATATATTTTTTAAAAATTTAGTATTAAGCACAAAATCTTAAATATTTATTATAAAATTTTTAATTTTTTTTTTAACAATTGACCTTGTGAAATATCATAATTAGAAATATTGTGTTACTTGTAACTAGTGTATTATTAGCAAAAAAAAAGAAAAAAAGAATAGATTATATAATAATATACAAATAATAGTGATACCACATCTGTGACACCCCAAAATCCACACTAAGGGTTGTAGTTAAAGGAAAGTCACTAATGAGTCTTATGACCAATGACCAAGTAAGATCTCAGATCGTTGGAGGAGTCAAATTAGCCTCCCTTCTAAGTCCAGCTTTCTTAGGTAGCGTACTACTATTTTGACAGATCTTAAAAGGTATTGATGCAAGGTCTCATAAGAAACGTAGGGAACTATATTGGTTCTTTTTTTTTAAGAAAAACAAGCATATAATAATAAGAGAATAGTTACAAATATCATTAGTTACAAAAGTTAGTTCTATCAAAATTACATTCCAAAAATAAAAGTTTTAGATGGACTTTACAAAGCAATAAAAAAGTTTAGCTTCTCTAGGACAACCAATAGTCTTCAAAAGTTTTTAGCTTGTCATTTTCAGCTGTAAGATCCTCTTCGGCAACTGGCATGATACGCCGTGAGCTTTGAATGCCCAGTAAACGCTCACACATCTCGTCTATTTTTCCCAATCTAATACACAATCGCAATTACAACAATAGAGGAAAAGAACATGACATTCAAGTAAATAACACAGGTTACAAGGTTAGTCGTTAGTAGTCTAGAAATCTCCCAAAGAGAATTCATCCTCCCAACCCCAAGAATCGGACCCAGATTATTTGGTATGTCCCATCTTTTGCTGCTTTGCAGACCTTACCCAGGATGCCTACCAACGGTTACATACTGCGTAGCACCAATCGAGGACCTCAAAAGAAATGGTAAAATAGGGCCTTTCCCAAATCCCTCCTCACACTGAAACCACATAGGGTCCGAATACAACCACTCTGTTCAAGGGTTCCGAAACAACCATTTGCGCAAGACTTTAACTTTCAAAAGGGAACACGTTCCTCTAATCAATTCAATTTGAACATAACTTCATCTCATAACAATACTCATGTGACCGAAACACCATTAGCCATCCCATTAAGTTTTCCGTTTAGATTAACGTTTTAAGTTAGTTAGTACAAGCAAGTAACAAAAGAAAAAATTTACATAAATGTGAGCATCATCGAATGACTAAAATAAAAGATATATAACCATGATATATGAAATATCATGCCAAGACATGATCATATATTAACAAGCATATTCATGAATACAAGAGCATAAAATACCAATGTAAACAGAATTTTCAAATTTAGTACCACTTAAAGATTAAGATCATAAGGGCTATTTCATATTTTTCCCGAACTCAGCCTTCCTATGGTTCGTAGAGAATTTAATCTAGTTTTCAGAACAGGTTTTGGAAATGGAATAGATTTTCTAGATTTTTAGTTATTTAAGAAGCACTCCAGCGTTGTCTAGATTCGTCAACCGTTACGAAAATCGGATTTTCTTACAAACCACTCACTCTTTTTCAATGAAACTAATATTTATCGAAAGATAACTCCTTAAGGAAGATTTTGACATAATCCAGAAGAATTTTATTCGTTTTTATACGAGTTTCGAAAGTTGGCTATAAAATAGATTTTTCTTGCACAATACTCAAAATAAGAAGATTTGTGAGAAAATAGGCCAACTAAGGGAAATTTTTCACTTTTTTTGTGATAAAAACGTACTAAATAATGTATCAACAACTCAGATTTTTAGAGTGATGGTATGCCCTTGAAAAAAAACTGTGAGATATGGGAAGAAAAAGGTAGATTTGCATCTATTAAGAGGAAATATGAATAGAAGAAGGATTAAAACCCAATTCATCAACTTTGGACACATGAACACCATTACAACACATCTGAAAATATGATTTCAAGACTCTAATAACATGTATTTGAAAAAGAAAGTAGAAGGAGAGATGGTGATGTGGCTTACTTGAAGCTTGGTTGGTTAGCCAACAAGACCTTCTCTTTCTTTCCTTTCTTCTACCAAGCTCACCCTCTTCCCCTCTCTTCCTCTCAGCCGAATGAAGTGTTTGTGTGTGTGTTCTTGTATGTAAAAATGCTAAGGGAGGGGTGATTTTTATAATAAAATTAGTGTAAAAGGTCCAAAATGCCCATTCGTTGGAATTGGATTGGATATTTTGGATTGTGTTTGAATTCAATGGAATAGGTGATCATTAGAGGCCCTAATTGAGTACCTAAGCATGATCTTGTTAGGGTTTTATCTTAATCAAATTATCCTAGTTACAAGTACAATGCATAGATACATTTATATATATATATATATATATCTATAAGTTTGTACCTAAGTTAAATATTTTCCATAATTCATGCAAGTTTGTTTCAAAAAGTATACTCATTGCATTTATATATGTATTGGCAGGCCACATGATGATGATTTGAGGAGATTATTTTATTTTTTCTTGTGCACAATTGTTGAAAATTTTTAAATATGGTGTATAAAATAGGTTTAAAAGTGCAAGTGTATGTATATATAATAGTACTTGTTTGGGGTCAATTAGTGATTTAATAAAAAAATATGAGGGCTTTAGGTTTAATTTATGAATTGGAACATTTATTTTAGTGTAGAATTAAACTAAATTAGGGTTAGAGAATCTAATTCGGTTTGGATTTCTCGTTTTGAATAAAAATGCAATCAACCGACGAACATGATAAAGATCAGAAAAACATAGGGTTTTCAAGTGGTAATTCCATATTTAGGGAGTCAATTAATCAGTATTAGGGTATTAGAAATGATTTCTAAGTTACCGAAATCGATTAGGGTTTGTGAGTTTTCAGTTGGCACGTGTATTCTGATCCTAGGGTTAAAATTGTAATTAATTAAGAAATTGAGGGACTTCAAAGAATTAAGTAAGGGACTTTTAAGAAATAAAATTGTTAGGAGCCTCATAGCCTATCCCCCTTAAAACAATTTCGTCCTCGAAATTTGACTATACACCACTTTCAAACAATTGGAGGTAGTTTGCCTTTATCCAGTTTTTGCGTTCCCAAGTAGATTCTTCAATCCCTCGATAACGCAAAAACACTGTCACTAAATGAACCATCTTGCCCCTGAGATTCTTCTCTCGACTATCTTGTATTGCTATAGGTCTTTCTTCAAAGGTAACATTCTCGTCGATACTGATTTCTTCTTAGTTGATGACGTGTAATGGATCAACAAGGTATTTCCGCAACATAGATAAATGAAAGATGTTATGTATTCCTGCTAATTATGGGGGTAGAGCTAGTCAATATGCCACTTCGTCCACCTTCTCTAGTATTTCAAATGGTCTGATATATCGTGCTGATAGCTTTCATTTCCTTCCAAAACGTACGATCCCACGCCTAGGTTGCACTTTTAGAAACATGTGGTCGCTTACTTCGAACATTAGTGGTCTCCTCCTCCTATCCACATAATTCTTTTAACAGTCTTAAGCAGTCTTTAACCGTTGTCAGATCAGTTTGACTTTCTCAGTAGTCTCTAGGACAAGTTCGGGTCCTATTAGATTTGCTTCACCTACTTTAGTCCAACAAATGGGCGATCTTAGATTGCCCATACAATGCTTCAAAAGGCGCTAGGAGAATTCAATTAAAGGTAAGTGTAGCTCCCAACTTCCTTGAAAATTCATTACACAAGCTCTCAACATATCTTCAAGTGTCTAGATGGTGCGCTCGAATTGTCTATCTGTCTGTGGATGAAAAGCGGTGTAAAAACATAACTCGGTACCCAAAACTTCTTGTGGACTTCCTCAAAAATGAGAGATGAATTGTGGATCACAAACTGATACAATAGATACCGAAATTCTGTGTAGTCGAATGATTTCCCTAATGTGGAGCTTACACATGGACTCTAAAGTGTCCGTTATCTTCTAGGGTAAGAAATGTACTGACTTAGTAAGGCGATCCACTATCACCCATATAGCATCACGCCCTTTGGGTGTCCTGGGCAACCTGATCACAAAGTCCATTGTCACATGCTCCCATTTCCATTTAGCTATTGGCAGGGGCTACAACGTTCCTCCTGGTTTCTAATGTTCTGCCTTCACTTGCTGGCACGTTAGACACCTTCTAACATATTTAGCCATATCCTTCTTCATTCTGCTCCACCAACATTGCCTTTTCAAATCCTGGTACATTTTAGGCCCTCTTGGATGTACCACAAATGCAGAGTGATGGCATTTCTTAAGTACTTTTTTCTCTAAGCAACTCGTCATTTGGCACAAACAATCTACCCTGATATCTTAAACTCCCATTGGGGTGAATTACCTAATCGAATATCGGTTCTCCGGATTCCAGACGTCCCTCAACATAGGCTACTTCTTGATCGTGCTTCTAGGCCTCCATGATGTTACTTGTTAACTTAGGCATCACCTTCTGTGCCCCAACGTATACTTTTGTGTTTTGAGTCTCTACCTGAATTCCAAATTCGTTGAGTACCTTAACCATATCCCATTCCTTTACGGCTAATGTAATATCCATGTCCCGTAGTATGATAATTGGTCCTTAATATGAATATGATTATGTGTTTGATATGATTGTGTGTGTGCCATTATGTGAAAATATGTGGTTTTGAATATCTATCTGTTCACCGTAGGAATATCTATTTGATGATCTGCTTTGGAAATTAAATTGAAGGCCTTATCGGCCACAGAACCCGAAATTGATTATGCCATTGTGATTGGCATAATTTTTAGGGCCTACGGTGAAATTTAATTTGGAAATTGATTCGGATCAGATTAAATTAATTTAATTAATCATAAAGTACTCAATTGCCTATTATTAAATTAATGTGACTTAGTGGGGCACTATGTACTCAAACATCCTCTTTGTTATTCTACTTGGCTGATTCTAACTCAAGAAAAAGAGAGATGGGTCAGCTAGAGAGAGAGAAAGAAGGAGAGTTGGGTGTTTGGCTCAATTTTGTGAAAATTGGAGGATTAAACTCAAGATTTTGCCATAGATTTGAGAGAATTAAGCCTCTAGGTAAGTGAGTGCATGAATTGTAATTAGTAATTTTGTGAATTGAAGGTTGAAAAATGATTAAGAACATGAATTAAATTGTTTATGAGGAGATTGAGTTGTATGTGTTGAATTTAAAGTCAATAGATGCATGCATGTAGGAAATTACTATGAATTTCCATATTTGAACACAATGTGTATAATCTATGTTGAATCTTGTTTGAAATCCATGTATTTGATCATCTCTTCACCAATTAAGTTGATATGAATGAATATTTCTCACATGCAAGAGTAGATCATGGAGGTATGAGCTTTGCATGTTTGAATTTGATGTGTTGGTGATGAGTTTGGGTTAATTTGAGGCATGCATGTAAGTAATTCAGGAAATTGAGGTTCATTGGGTTGTAATTTGGGGTTGGTATCATGTTAGTATAAGTATATGTAAAATTTGAGCCATGGCATGCAAGAAATGTTGGTTAGAGTGTTGAATTCGAGCTCAAGAACCATTCTGGAAAACCCAGAATTTTTGATACCCGCTCGAGCGGGGATTTTGTGCTCCCAGTATTTTCTTGCAGGCATGGTGTCCGCTCGAGCGGGGAAGTTCACGCTCGAGCAGGGAGTTATATAGGATGAACTTCCACTAGAGCATCCGAGTTCACACTCGAGCGTAAAAATGATACAACCAGCACTTTTGCAGACCTAACGGGCACGCTTAAGCAGGGAATCCCACGCTCGAGTGGGGACCCTATTTTCTGAAATTTTGAAAGTGTATTATGTGTTTCGTTTTCCGTTCTCTTTCACTTGCAAGCACTCTTAGGCATGCATTAAGCATTGTAATTGAGTTAAAGAGATAAGAATGAAGCCTAAAGAGGAATATGTGAATTAAAGAACGGATTGAATCGTTTGTGACCCACATGTGCTATATGATGTGTAGGGTCAAGCTCTAGGGCAAATCCACAAGCCGATCAATGTGAGTAATATCTCAACGAGATATTTGAAATATGTTGTTGTCCAATTGTTTACTTCTATGTAAGTTTTGTAAGTTCGTTAATTTGAATGGTGGACAACGATTGACATAAATGATTGGGCCGAAGGCCGATTGACATGAATGATTGGGCCGAAGGCTGATTGACATGGATGATTGGGCCGAAGGACGATTGACATGAATGATTGGACCGAAGGCCGATTGACATAAATGATTGGGCCGAAGGCCGATTGATACAAGTGATTGGGCCAAAGGCCGTCTGCCGTAACTGTTTCAAAGATTGCTTATGTATCTTCCTTATTTGATATTATTCACTGGGCTTTCGCTCACGCTCATTTATGTACATATAGGTGAGCCAAGGGACGTCCAGAACCAGCCTCGGTGAAATTGTGAGAAACAGTCAAAGTTTTGAGGAGTCAGCCCAAACGTCTCACGCACGAGACTGTCTTCGCCTTTGTCCTTTGTTCATAGTTTTGTTATGTTGGCGAAAGCATTAGACTACTTTTGTATATAAGTCTTGGGTTGGACTGACTTAAACTTGTATGATCCTGTATGTACAACGTTCTGTGTTAGTACATATTTTGATGTGAGTTATTAACATATAAATGCTTGGAATGTTATGGTGTGCATATAAGCACAGCTCTATGGACAAAGTTTTAAATTTGCTTCCGTTTGGCCCCTTTACTCTGATGAGTTTTGTTTTATTTGGTTTGAGGCCGTAGGTAATCTCGTGATTACTGGCCGGTTATGGCCTTAACCCATAGGGGCGGGTTCGGGTCGTGACAGCTAATTTAACTATCATTCCTTTACTGTTGCGACTCAGTGCGTTTACCAATACATTGGCTTTATCGGAATGATATGAGAGAGTAAACTGGAAATCCTCAAGATACTCCATCCATCTCTGTCTCAAGTTAAGGTCCTTCTATGTAAATCGATGCTTCAAGCTCTTGTGATCTATGAAAATCTCAAATTATTCCCTACATAGGTAATGTCGCCATTGCTTTAGAGCAAAAACTACAGATTCCAATTCCAAGTCATGCATTGGGTAGTTTCGTTTATATTGTTTCAACTGCCTAGATCCATATGTGACTATCTTCCCATTTTGCATGAGCACGCTGCCTAACCCTTCCTGAGATGCATCGCAATACATAGTGTACCCCACTTCTCATTGGGATGATCAAAATTGGCCCATTAGTTAATCTTTTCTTTAGCTCTTGGAAGGATGTTTTGCAAGCTTCGTCCCATTCATATTTTACTCCCTTCTGCGTCAAACGATTCATTGGTCTGGCTAGTCTGGAGAAATCTTGAATGAACCTTCGGTAGTAACCATCAAATCCCAAGAAATTACGAATTTCTGACACAATTTTTGGTTGTCTCCAATCTAAGACTGCTTCTACCTTGGTTGGATCCACCGTAATCCCATTCTCAGACACAACATGTCCTAAGAATTTCACTTCTTTTAACCAGAACTCACATTTTCTTGTCTTGGCATGCAATTGATTGTCTCTAAGAACTTAAAGAACAATCCTTAAATGTTGCTCATGCTCTTCCTCAGACCTTGAATATACTAAAATATCATCAATGAATACTAGTACAAACTGGTTAAGATATGGTGTGAAGATCTTGTTCATTAGGCTTATAAATACTGTCGGCATATTGGTTAGTCTGAAGGGCATTACTACAAACTCGTAGTGACCATATCTGGTTCAAAAGGAAATCTTTAGTATATCCTCACCCTTGATTTATAGTTGATGGTAACCCGACCTGAGATCGATCTTTAAATAATACTTTGAGCCTCTAAGTTGATCAAAAAGATCAACAACCCTTGGGAGCAGGTACCGATTTGTGATCGTTACCCGGTTGAGTTGATGGTAATCAATGCATAGTCTTAACAACCTATCCTTCTTTTTAGCAAACAGAACGGGCGCTCCTTACGGTGAAGTGTTTGGCCTAATAAATCCTTTTTTGAGTAATTCCTATAGTTATGCCTTTAACTCTCGTAGTTCCACCGATGCCATATGATATGGGGCCATATAGATATTAGAGTCATTCTAGGTTGTAGCTCAATACTAAAGTCTACCTCTCGGGTTGGTGGCAATCCCGGTAATTCCTCAGGATATACATCTGCATATTCACATACTACTCATGAAAGTTCTAATTCAGTTTGGTCTTCCTCATTTAAAATCAAACTTGCTACCCTAACCGCAAGTTGATCGTGCCACCACGTCCTACATTTTGTTGACGTCAGGGAATCTTGCCTATCCCCTTTAAACTGGAAGCGTGGTCCATCAAGTGCTTGAGCCACTACCTTCCTTTGACGATAATTGATCATCGCCCGATGGGCGGACAACCAGTCCATGCCCAAAATGATATCGAAGTCCGACATCTCCATGACGCGAAGGTTGCAAGTTAGGCCTAGGTCTGAGACTCCTATCTTATAATCCTTACAAATCAACCATATCCGAATGCATCCTCCCATAGGTGATATTACACTTGAGGCAGTTTCTAAGGGTCCACATATAAGTTCTAATGACTTAACACAAGCAAAAGAATATGATGCACTAGTATCAAATAAAACATGCACCCAAGAATTATATAGTACTAAATTACCCTCGATTACGGACGAGTCCCCTTCCTCTTCTTGCAAGACAAAGACTATGCCAGTTGCCTTCTGGTTGCCACTGGTCCGAGTATTCTGAGTTCCTCCACTCTTCTGGTGTTGTTATCTGGTAGATCCCATTTTGTTTAACTAGGTCTTCTGTCTACCCATTACCTGGGCTTTAGCTCCGAAACCTCCTCCTTTGTATCCTAATAGAGGGAGTTGGGGGTATTCGCTCTTTTTGTACCCTAGCTACTGACAAACAAAGCACTAGATTTGTCCTGTCATCTTGATTGATAACCTCCCTTCTGGGTCTGTTGTTGTCGGTGCTATTATGGTTGTGGCCTTGAGTAAGGCTTTGGGGCCGTATTCCCCTTCTGGTTCCTCTGAGCTCCTACAAATGTTTGACCCCCTTTCTTCTTATTCCAAGTTCTCCTAGAATCGACTACTTCCCTTTCAGATTCTAATGCCATCTCCAATACCTCAGCATATAAGTGGAGCTGTTGCGGTAGAACTCTCCCCTTGATTGTAAGGTCCAACCCCCACTTGAACATCATTGCTTTCTCTTCATCATTTACTGCATACCTAGTTACGTAGCGGGCTAGTTATTTAAATTTGGCGGCGTATTGGGTTACGGTCATATTCCCCTGCTCTAGGTTTTGGAATTTCCTGACTCGCTCTTGACGAACTATACTTGGAAAATATTTATTCAGAAACAAATCCTTTGTATACACCCCATTTTGACTGCCCCTATGACTTGGGCATTTCGCTCTGAACACTCGATGATGAAATATTACGCTGTGCAATCATTCAAATCTTTACCAAAAGAATTCAGTTTCAAAGCTTTAAAACTTAAACCTTGCACCCCATTTTCACCAAAATCTTATTTTTTCTAGCCTGACCACTCAGAGAATAGCTGGCCTACAAATGGCTGGCAGGTCACTTTGATTGGGCCATCTGTACATCCTCATGGTTAGCCAACCATGTTTAGCGAAGATAGATATTTTGCAGCAGCCAGCTGCTCCCATGAATGGGATTTGGACTAGCTGTCTCTTTTGGAGATATTTCCGATGTAAGAAGCTAAAATTCTATAAATACAGCACCCTCCTTTATGGTTTGGGGTTAAGAAAAATTGCCAAATGCCTAAAGCTTGTCCAACACACTTCTCTACCCTCTTGCAATATAGATACATAATAGATACACCATACAAGCTAAAACTTGAAGCTTTTTACTAAGGTTTTGAACACAATTTCAGATACTTGAGAGTGTTTAGAGTGAGGTTTGTTAATTAAGAAGATCTTCCTCTCTTTCAAGAGGTGAACTTTGAACCTTTTTCACCATCTTTTTTTACTCTTTTTCTTGTCTTTACATATTGATTTTAGAGTTATTTTAAGCTTAAAATGTGATTAAAACTTTATTAAAAGTGGGAGAACTAGCCACCCTTTCATTGGCTAGCTCACTAGTTATGCACCCTTTGTTTTCTTTCACTTTTTTTTTTCACCTTCTTTTCACTTCATTTGGTTAAATTTCAGCACGTTTAGCGCTGTTTTAGATTGGTTTTGTGTGATATGAATTGAATATGGGCTTATAAAAGGGTCCTAGTCCTCCCCGCTACATGTGCTCTTACTTCCTATGCTTTGAATATAATATTTGTGTTGTTATAAGTCCTCTCAAATTTGGCGTGTTTAGGACATAGTGGCCAATCCGTTTGTGTTGATTGTTTTACTTTGTTATAGCTTTCCTTATGTATCTTGGAACCTCGTGGTCATGGGAGGATTAGAGCTTAGGCTTAGCCACCCCACTACAAGTTCACTTAACTAGTGATAAATTTCTTGCTTTCATATTATTGTTGTCCACCTTGAAGTTAGGTAGTAGCTTCCACGTTCAAAGTTTTGAAAAACTCTCTTATCGATCATTTTCGAAACATGGAAATGGATGTCTCATCCTTGTTCCATGAATAAAAGAGGAGTTGTCAACAACTTTGGCGAGTTGTATGTTTAAGCTTTGATAGATAGCTTGCTTCTTGATTTTTTTTCTTACTTGCTTTATTGTTCCTAGAGAGCTCTTTATCAAGAAATGTTAAAAACTCTCTCTTAGTTCCACTTTGAAGCATGGAAATGGATGTTTCATCCTTATTCCATGATTAAGGAGAGGAGTTGACAACAATTTTTGAGTTGTTATTATTATTCATTTTAGTTGCTCTATAATCATCACATACTATCTTGTGATGTTTTGATGATTTGTGAAGCATGTCTACTTCTTCCTTGAATAAATTCATGATAAGGAGGTAAAGAGAATAGCCTTTTTTTTGTTTATGGTTTAGCTAAGTCTTCTCCTATTGCTTTTAAGATCATCACGCAACAAACTTGCGATGGTTGATGATTTGGGAAGCAAACATATTCCCTCGTAAAAAATCTTCATGACATGAGGGAGCAGGAAGAATGAACATCTTTTGGAAACACTGTCTTGCTCTGTTCTAGTTCTGTTGCAGTAGGGTTTTCCTCAGAAATAGTGCCTGACCGACCATTATTCTGTATGGCCGACCATCTGATCAGGCTGGCCAGCCAAGAATGTTGTACAGCAGCGGTGATTTTACAACAAAACAGAGCAGTTCTTGAGGCCAAAACAAAACTATTTTCTGACTACGAATAGGGCAACTTCCGACAACAAACAGAGAGGTTTCCGGAGGATGTTCTTGTTTGCGCGCTTGCGATTCCCCGCCTATCATTCAAGTCCTTTAGATTAGTAGCTTTGAGATTTGTATTTTGTAGTAATTAGTTAATAATTAGTTAGTAATTAATTAATTAGTTCATTCATTTGGTTTGTAATAATTAGTTAATTAGGAAATTCGGACCCTTTTGTGTAAGGGCAAATTTATAATATTTGTATGTCTTCTAACCCCCATTACTTCCTCCCTTTTATTTACATGCTTACCGTGGTTGTATATAACATCATGTTTTCTTTTATCATTCCCATGCTCTGTATCCATTTTTGCATTCATTAAAATTCAGTTCATCATACATAATGATATTACCAATTCCTAAATGATTATGTGCACTATCTCATGTTTTGAGTTGCTTCACATGTCATGTTAGTAGCCGAATTTATTAGTTGCAATTTGTATGCGTCGCATTAGTCAGTTGCATAGTAGGGTCATGTATGTTTTTTAACTGTCTTCTTTTCTTCGGCTTGCTTCGTTTGAGTACTAGGTAAGCATTTTGTTTTAGCATACTACCATGAGACTGCGTGCTTATTTGAAATACCTCTTTGAATGCCTGTGGATGAAGGCTATTTCGCTTAAATTGGAATGCCTTTGATTATTGTACATATGAGCTCATTTTTCCTTTGAGTAGCACATATTCAAAACTCTTTTCAAAAAAGCATGAAATCAAAGCAATCCAAAATAAGTGGCGTGGTCTATACTTGTTTGCTTCACATAGTAATGTTAGTATATTAATAATCAGAACATAAGCATATAATGTCCATAAAATTCACATTATGATTAGCAGAGGCCAATCTTTGATCGGGTGAGTGGGGTGCTCAATTCATGACCTTCCCCTCTCATATCTAAGTTCCCAAACCACGACATTTTGGTTATGACAGATAAGTGGCCTTTGACACAAGTCATGGGTTTCCTAAATTTCTCAAAAATATTTAGGTGGCGATTTTGAAATCTGGCAATGTAGTTCATTTTTGGCATCTCTGATGATTAATGAATTTTCTAGGATTTGTGTGATTTGAACTCTCATTTATTTTTCTGTTTCACATTGCACTTGTGAAACCAAATTTAGAACCACAGGAGTTCGAACTATAAGGCAATCACATCGAAGGAGACTAAACCCCTCGAAGGAACGTGAAAAACCAGCTACATCCTTAAACTGGTTCCATGACATGTTTATAATGTCATGGGTATTCTTGATTAGTTCCCACCAATGATCAGCCTCATTGTCTAGCTCAAATACTGCCAAGGCTCTTCTGTCAGCATCTTCAGTTATCTCCATAGTGTCCAGCATTTTCTCTATCTGCCGAAGCCAATTTTTAGCCACTCTCAGATCTGGTACTCCTGTGAACTTTAAGGGCCTTTGTTTCCTGAATTCTGAAAAGAGTTAAGTCCTCTTGTTTTGCCGATTGTTCCTTAGTTGTCCTAGTTCTTCCAGAATTTGATGCCCAAGATTATTATGGATATTGGCTGCTGCGTGTATGGGCCCATGCTAATTTATGTGACGGTTCTGGGCATTGTTGCTAGTCTCCAAGTAGTCATTAGCTCGCATATCCACCATTCTGTTCATAGTACGGGATAAGTTGGTTTCTAGATTTCTAGCTAAAGGTAATCTTTTTACTATGCTTGAAATTAAGGTTTAATTTCTTAGGGTGTGGCAAAATATTAAAGCAAGTAACAATCAATAGATATAGATCAAATCGTCACTTTGTATATTTATAATAGGCATTAGCACAAAAGACTTCTAGATCAAACTTTCATTCAAAGGCACTACACACAGCATAGTCACAAAGTTACTATATATATCTTAAGGATCCTTACTATATATGGATCTTACAAAAGCCTAGCTTACTACTCTTAAATTAACTCTTATTCCCAGACCAATCAAAATCTTCTTCAGGAACCTCATCTACTGAGTCGGTTGCCTGGCTAGGAGAGCGAGGTGTATACATCGGTGAAGGAGGAAGGTGCTTAGATGACACCTCGATTGGAAATGCTAGGGTTGTTCCTAGCTACATCGGTTGTTGCTCTACCTCCATTAGCTGACTGTTGTCCTGCCTAAGGTCGTGAGATCTGTCAATCTGAACTTGCACTAGGTGTCAGTGTAGTGCTTCGTCTGCCAAGGCTTGACGTATCATGGTGTCCATCTTTCAGTCATCCTGCTCCTTTTGGACTACAATCTTTGCTACATGACTCAGGTACTGTAGGCGGCATCAAACCAATGATCTCTTTTACTCATTCGTATAGTAAGAGTAATCCATCTCCATTTTCCATATCTCCTTGATGATCATCTCTTCAGTGGACAATTCATCCTCTTTAGCACATGGCATGATACGCCGTGAACTTTGAATGCCCAATAAACGCACACACCCCGTCCCTTTTTCCCAATCTAATACACAATAGCAATTACAACAATAAGGGAAAGGAACATGACATTCAAGTAAATAACACAGGTTACAAGATTAGTCATTAGTAGTCTAGAAATCCCCTAAAGAGATTTCATCCTTCCAATTACAAGAATCGGATGCGGATTATTCGGTATGCCCCCTATTTTGCTGCTTTGCAAACCTTATCCCGGATGCCTACCAACGGTTACATACGGCGTAGCACCAACCGAGGACCTCAAAAGAGACCGTAAAATAGGGCCTTACCGAAATCCCTCCTCACACCAAAACCACCTAGGATCCGAATACAGCCGCTCCATTCAAGGGTTCTAAAACAACCACTTGTGCAAGACTTCAACTTTCAAAAGGGAACACGTCCCACTAACCAATTCAATTTGAACATAACTTCATCTCATAACAATACTCATGTGACCCAAACCCCATTAGCCACCCCATTAAGCTTTTTGTTTAGATTAACATTTTAAGTTAGTTAGCACAAGCAAGTAACAAACGAATAAATTTGCATAAATGTGAGCATCATCGAAGGACTAAAATAACAGGTATATAACCATGATATATGTAATATCATACCAAGACATGATCATATATTAAGAGGCATATTCATGAACACAAGAGCATAAAATACCAATGCAAAAAGAATTTTTGGATTCAGTACCACTTAAAGATTAAGATCAAAAGGGTTATTTCAGATTTTTTCTAAACTCGAACTTCCTGTGGTTCGTAGGAATTTAATCTAGTTTTCAGAACATGTTTCAGAAATGGAATAGTTTTTCTAGATTTTTAGTTATTTAAGAAACACTCCAACACTGTCTAGATTCGTCGACCGTTATAAAAATCAGATGTTCCTACAAACTGCTCACTCTTTTTCAATGAAAAAAATATTTATTGAAAGTTAACTCCTTAAGGAATATTTTGACATAAAACCTAGGTCTAGAAGAATTTTCTACATTTTTATAGAATTTTTGAAAGTTGGCTGTAAAATAGATTTTTCTTGCACAATACTCAAAATAAGAAGATTGGTGAGAAAAGAGACCAACAAAGGGAAATTTTTCACTTCTTTTGTGATGAAAACATAATAAATGATGTATTAATAACTCATATTTTTAGAGTGATGGTATGCTTTTGAAAAAAAAAATGTGAGATATGGGAAGAAAAATGTATTTTTGCATCTATTAAGAGGAAATATGAATAGAAGAAGGATTAAAACCCAATTCATCAACTTTGGACACACGAACACCATTACAACACATCTGAAAATGTGATTTCAAGATTGTAATAACATGTATTTCAAAAATAAAATAGAAGGAGAGATGGTGATGTGGCTTACTTGAGGCTTGGTTGGTTAGCTAACAAGACCTTCTCTTTCTTTCCTTTCTTCCACCAAGCTCACCCTCTTCCCCTCTCTTCCTCTCAGCCGAATGAAGTGTTTGTGTGTGTGTTCTTGTATGTAAAAGGCTAAGGAATGGGTGGTTTTTATAATAAAATTAGTGTAAAAGGCCCAAAATGCCCATTGGTTGGACTTGGATTGGATATTTTGGATTTAGTTTGAATTCAATGGAATAGTGGATGATTAGAGGCCTTAATCGAGTACCTAAGCATGATATTGTTATTTATCTTAATCAAACTATCCTAGTTACAAGTACAATGCATATACATACATATATATATATATAGGTTTGTACCTAGGTTAAAGATTTTCCTTAATTCATGCACGTTTGTATATATATATATATTGGTCGGCCACATGATGACCCTGTTTGGTAGAGCTGTGGGAAAGTACTTATAGCTTATGCCTTAACAGCTTATAACTTATAACTATGAACATAAGCTAATTTCTTACTTATAAATTAAGCTTCTCCTGCCCCACTCAAAGAATAAGCTGATTTCTGACTTACAAAAAGCTATAAGCTGCATTGTTAAGCTAAACCAAACACATCAAAATAGCTTAAATTAAGCTGAAAGCTGAAATAAGCTGAAAAAAGCTGTACCAAACAGGGTCGATGATGATTTGAGGAGATTATTTTATTTTTTCTTGTGTACAATTGTTGAAATTTTCAAACTATGGTGTATAAAATAGGTTTAAAGGTATAAGTGCATATATATATATATATAATAGTACTTGTTTAGGGTCAATTAGTGATTTAATAAAAATGTGAGGGCTTTGTGTTTAATTTATGAATTGGAGCATTTATTTTAGTGTATAATTAAACTAAATTAGGGTTAGAGAATCTAATTTAGTTTGGATTTCTCATTTTGAATAAAAAGGCGATCAACCGACGAACGTGATAAAGATCGGAAAAACCTAGGGTTTTCAAGTGGTAATTCCATATTTAGGGAGTCAATTAATCAATATTAGGGTATTAAAAATGATATCTAATTTACCAAAATTGATTAGGGTTTACAAGTTTTCAGTTGGCGTATGTATTCTGATCCTAGGGTTAAAATTGCAATTAATTAAGAAATTGATGGACTTCAAAGAATTAATTTAAAAAGTAAGGGACAGTTAAGAAATAAAATTTTTAGGGGCCTGACGACCTATCTCCCTTAAAAAAATTTGGCACTAGATGGAGGGCTCGTTTTTCCCCCGCTGTTGCGGCTTAGTACGCTGGGGGTTTCTGTTGGGGTAATCCCACATCGCCTAGGTGGGACAGACCGACTTCACCTTATAAGCGTACTAGCCCCCTCCACCTGTTGAGACACGTTGTCCCTCGATAAGGAACAAAACCATGAGGGAAAGCAGATGGTCATCCCTACCCCTAGAGGGAACAATGTCCTGTAGGACGTGAGTTGACAAGCACGCAAATTTTATGTTATCTCCTGGGAGAAACAGACCGACTTCATATTATAAGCGTATTGGAGCCCTCCACTTGTTAAGACGCGTTTTCCCCCAAAGAGAAACAAAATTATAAGGGAAAGCAGATGGTCATCCCTGCCCTAGAGCGAACAAAATCCTACAAGGCTCAAGTGGACAGGCACGCTAATTTGGTGCTAAATTTGCATGCTTATCCACTTGCGCTCTACAGGATATTGTCTGTTGTAAGGGCAAGGATGACCATCTGCTTTCCCTCACGATTTTGTTCTTCTTCAGGGAAAAGTGTGTCTCAATACGTCGAGGGGGCCAGTACACTTATAATGTGAAGTCGATCCGTTCCTCCCAAGCGATGTGGGATTGCTCCAACATAACCCCTAGCATACTCGGCCGCAACAACAAGGGAGAGACGAGCCCTCCTTTTAGCTCCAAATTTGCATACCTTTCCACTTGCACCCTGTAGGATATTGTCCGCTCTAGGGGTAGGGATGACCATCTGCTTTCCTTCACGGTTTTGTTCCTCATTGGGGGAAAACGCGTCTCAATAGGTGGAAGGGGCTAGTAAGCTTATAAGGTGAAGTCGGTCCATCCCTTCCAGGCGATGTGGAATTACCCTAACATAAACCCCCAGCGTACTGGGCCACAATAATGGGGGAGAGATGAGCCTTTCTTCTAGCGCCAAATTTGTGTACCTGTCCACTCGTGCTCTGCTGGATATTGTCCGCTCTCGGGGCAAGGATAACCATCTTCTTTCCCTCACGATTTTGTTCCTCCTTAGGGGAATTTCATCTCAATAGGTGGAAGAGGCCAGTACACTTATAAGGTGAAGTCAGTCCATCCCTCCCAGGCGATATGGGATTGCCCCAACATATGGTATCACTAACTAGTAATAAAATAATACATTGAGAGTTAATCCCACTTGTCAAATACTATTAACAATTCAATAATTTCTCATCTTTGTAATGGGGTTAACTATGTTTATGCGTAAATGATGATGTGATATCACCTTTGCACTAAATTTTTTTTACAATTTTTTTTTACATAATAATGTGATTTGTTATAATTTCTTCATTTTCCGTCAAAGCAACCTCCATTATTTTCCTAGCTTGAAAAATGCCATTACGAAATCATTCTAAATGCTAGTTCTACGTAAAATTTTCATTTGTTAATTAATTTCCTTTTTTTGCAAAAAATAAAAAAATAAAAAAAATTACAAAATTAAGGGCAGCACGTGCCTCTGGACCATTCATAGATCCGTTACTGAACACCCATATGGTACTCTGGATCTATCTATTAATTTTTCTGTTTAAAAGCGATTATTGTGCTACAAAAAAAAAAAAAAATCATAGAATGAGACATAAAATTGAGACAAACAATATGTCCCAGATGTGGAACCATATGCGAGACCTGGGGCTTATTTGGTTGTATAAAAATATTCTATGGTTGTGTTTGGTTTGGTTTTCATGAATTTCTTTCACAAATTTTTTTAAAAAATTAAAAATTAGTTTCATGAGAAAATCAAAAGTATTTATCATTTTTATATAAGTTTATCTTTTTGATGGACAAATATAATTTTTAAAATTTTTAAAATATATTTTTAATATTGATTTTTGTCAAACTAATTTTTATTTTTATTTTTCAAAGAATGAAACCAAATAAATGTCTCAAATGTTTTAGAAGTCACATTTATTAGAGTACACACTCGCATAATATTCGTATTATGCACTAGAAACTTTTTTTATTATTTATTTATTAAATCAAGATATAAGTGTTAGATTCGGAGAATTAGTAAAATGTCAATTTTTGAGAAATTGTTTAGTTATAGATTGCATGGAAATACTTATGATTCGATAGGTCCTATATGTTTAGAATTATATTTTAGGAGGTTGCTTTTTGAAATTAGATATTTTTGACTAAAATATGTAGTTGTCAAATGAGTTTGGTCAACATGCTTATATGGCATTTTTATTAATGTTTCAAAATACACATCCAAATCAAACCAAATTAAACCAAACCAAACCTTAAATCCCATCAAACGAGATTGGTTACATGAATCCTTTTTCTTCATTTGATTCTATCAACGGCTATTTGATTAGTCAAATTAAGGAGATTCATATCTCTATTTATTACACTCGCCTACATCAACCTAGGTTTGCCCTTTCCCTTAATACTTCTATCTATCTCAATCTATTATCTCTCAACTTATCTTCTATAGGTGCTACTCCAACCCATTCACGAATATACTCATTCATAATTCTATCTTTTCTAGTCTTACCAGACATCCACCTTAGCATCCTCATCTCAACAACACTCATCTTATCTACATGTTATTTCTTAGTTGCCCAACATTTCACCCCATACAATATTGTTGGTCTAATAGTCATTCTATAGAACTTTCCTTTTAGTTTAGTGAGTACTCATTTATCACACAGTATCCCAGACGCACTCCTCTACTTAAGCCACCATGCCTTAATTCTATGAATCACATCCATTCCAATCTCTCCTATCGTTGTGATAATCAATCCTAAATAACGAAAATGTTCACTCTTAGATAATTCTTGATTCTCAATCTTCACCTTTCATCTGCATCCATTGTTACTGTTACTAAAATTACACTCCATGTACTCTATCTTTGTTTTATTCATCCAAAATCCTTTTGTAGTTGGTTTTTCGTGCTCCTCGGAGGGTTTAGTTTCCTCGGGTATGATAGTCCTACAGTTCAAACTTCTGTGGTTCTGAATATGGTTTCACAAGTGCAATGTGAAGCAAAAAAAAAATGAGTGTCCAAATTCGACAAATCTTAGAAAATCCATTAATCATCAGAGATGCCAAAAATGGACTGTATGGCCAGATTTTGGAGTCGCCGCCAAAATATTTTTAGGAAATTTAGGAAACTTGTGACTCGTGCTAAAGGCCACTTGTACGTCGTAATCAAAGTTGTCTCGGTTTGGGAACTTAGGTATGAGAGGGCAAGGTCATGAATTGAGCACCCCCCTCACCTAATCAAAGATCGGCCTCTACTAATCATGATATGAATTTTATCAACACTATATGCTCTTGTTTTGATTTTATTATGCTAACTTGCTATGTGAGGCACACAAGTATAGACTGTTTTGCTTGCTTTTGAAATGACTTGATTTTATGTGATTTTCGTTAAAAGAGTTTTGAGTGCACATAACTCAAAGAAAGAAATGAGCTCGTACATACATTTGATCAAAATCATCCCCAATGCAAGTAAAATAACCTTCATCCACAGGCATTCAAACAATTCATTTCGAGTAAGCACGTAACCTCATGGTAAGATGCTAAGCATGGCAACAATCACATACATGAATATGCTAAAGAAAAAATGTTCACCTAGTACTCAACCGAGGCAAGCTAAAGAAAAGAATATAGTTAGAAAAATGCATGATCCTATATACAAAATAACTAATGCAACACATACAAAAATGCAACTACTAGGTTCGGCTTATTAACATGTCATATGGATCAATTTAAGGCATGCGGTAATGCACGTTTTCAAGCAAGTAGGAAATGACAATGATACTCAAGAATGATGAACCGAACCTTAATGCATGCAAAAAATGGATACAAAGCATGGTAATGATATGAAACAAAAACATAATACTATATACAACCATGGTATGCATGTAAATAAAAGGAAGAAAGAAATAGGGGTTAGAATACATACAAATATTACAAATTTACCCTTCCACAAGAGGGTCCAAATGGCCTAATTAACTAATTATTACAAATCCAAATGAATGAACTAATTAATTATTACAAGTTCGAATGAAATCAACTAATTAATTACAAATGAATCAAAGCGGCTAATATTAAACAAAAGGTGAGGAATCACATGTGCACGAGTAAGAACATCCTCCAGAAACCCCCTACTACTCATTACTAGAAGCTGCTCTGTTCACAGTTTGAAAATGACTTTGTTTTGGGCCTCAAGATCTGTTTTGTCTTGCTGGAAAAATCATCAATGTTGTACAAAAAGGGTGGCCGGCCAGCTTGGATAGGTGGTCAGTCGTACAAGATGACGGCTGGCCGGTCAAGGATTCTGGGGAAGGATCTATCGTAGTCAGAATTAGAATAGAGGAAAACCAGGGGGTTTTCAAAAGATGTTCATCATTTCTTCTCTCTCCTGTCATGAAAAATTCTTAAGGAGAGATTAGTTCCTTCACAAATAATTAAACATCCCAAGGGTATTTAAATGATGATTAGTGAGGTAACGAGATGGTAATTAATGGATATAAAGCTAAATAAAACTAATTATGAAAGCTACAATCAAAGATATGGGCAAAACCTACTGAATGTCATGGAAAACAAAAGCAAGTGAATATTCAAACTTAGAGACAATAGGTTTAGAAGGAGGCAAAGCTCATGCACAAGAGGTTCCATCATTAAGAAAACCAAAGAGACTCATCTTCCTATTCATGGAAGATGGATTGAAACCTCCATTATCTTCCATGCTTCAAAGGAACTAGAAGAGAGTCTCTAATGGTCTTGATGAAAGAGCTGTCATATAGCTTTAAAGTAAAAGCAAAACTACATTAAGTAAAAGCAAGAAATGAAAGTTATGGAAAGATGATTGCAAGCTCATCTTCCTATTTATGGAACATAGATGAAACATCCATTTCCATGCTATAAAGAAGGAACTAGAAGAGAGCTTTGCAATATCTTCCAAGAAGAGAGATATGAGACAAGAATCAAACTACCTATATAAGCTTTAAAAACATATATACAGTTCATGTTTAATCAAAATCTACCTAAAACAGTGTTGAAAATGAAAGAAAAGAAGCAAAAATATGAAGAACAACAAGAGAGTAACACTAGAGAACAAGCCTATGGAAGGGTAACCCTTCCACATTCAACAAGATTCAAATCACATTTTAAAGCCCAAAATATTCTGAAAAATAGTATTGAAATGGAGAACAAGAAGCTTAAAAGAAAATGAAATGGAAAGAGTTGAGGAATCAACCTCTAGAGAAGAGGAGGAGTTTCTTGGTTCACAAACCACAAGCTAAACACTCTCAAGTGTCTGAAATAGCGTTCAAAATCTCAGCAAAAAACTTCAAAATCAAGCTTGAATGGTGTATATCTAGTGTATCTATATCAAGTGTATCTATATCAAGAGGGTAGAAAAGGTTTGGATATCTTTGAAAAAGGCTTGCTTACTAAGTTTCTCCACCTCAAACACTGAGGACAGGTGCTGTATTTATATAATTTCAGCGTTTCACGTTGGAAATATCTAAAAAAGGACAACTGGTTTGGAGCTCGTGCATGGGAGCAACTACAGCTGCAAAATAGTTGTTCTCAGCAAACATGGCCGGTCGGCCAAGAGGATGGCTGGCCAGCGAACATAATGTGGCCTGTCGGTCATTTTCGATTTTGTTGTTTTTTGAGTGGTCAGGTTAGAAAAATAGGTTTGGTCCAAATGGGGTGCAAAGTTTAGGTCTGAAAGCTCAAAACTGAATTCTTTTGTTGAAAATTCGAAAGATTACACAGTATACAATTTCATCATTGAATGTCCAGAGTGAGGAGCCTAAGTCTTAAGGGCGGTCAAAATGGGGTGTCTACACCTTTAGATTCAAGTGTTTCTCTTCACGTCTCCAGCTGAGTGTTAACTCCTTCTCTAGTCTCATCCACTAACACAATGTAATTCCCCGATATTTCATGAACAATTCACAATGCTTATTAAGAACATTATAACTATGACAATAAATTACAACATTAAATAATTTGATTTTTGTCTCAAAGTTATCTCTTCCCCCTCAAACTACTCATATGATTACATTAATGTATGAATACATTATGAAAAGAGTACATAGTTCAAAACACAAGAGATAATACAAAACAAATGCCCAAAGGGCTTACATCTTTTCAAGGATTTTCCTTGATTACACAAGAGATGGAGATCTAACTCCACTCAAGAGTGCTTCATCACATAGCACAAAAAGGGCACTCTGCACTCCCATCCAAAATTACTTCTCAATGTCAATCACCTTGGTAGCATGTCAACATCATCCCCTGAAAGGTTGTTAGTTTTGGGGTGAGCAATTGCCCAATAGGAAATATCATTAACAAATTATATAATTAATCGAGATACATGATCATGCTATGCAATGGATGAGAAAAACCCATGTCCGTTCCTTTGTAAAACCATGAAAACCAAATTAAACAATGTTCATAACAAATTTTCTTCCAAATCATGGAGTAAAAATATGCTATGACGTCTAGAATACAAGAGTCGTATACCGCAAGTACATAAATATATATATGTCTATAAATATAATCCCACATTTGTCGATTCTAGAAATGGCAAGACGTTGGGCACCCAAGACCTTATTTCTTCACATTTGCCCACTCCAAAAATGGCATGCTCGTGGACACCCAAAATTGTGTTTTCCACATTCGCCGACTCTAAAAATGGCAGGCTCGTGAACACCCTAAAACTTTTCCCACATTTGTCCGGCAATATGCACAAGATAGGGCAATTAGACACCTTGACTCCCCGCATGGGTACCAATATACATAATACAACTCAAACCAAGACCCGACTCATAACCCGGACTCATATGCTATTTACCCCATTCCAATATATTCCAATTATTGACAATTCCAAGCCACAAGTATTACAAATCTCAATTTCCCTAAGGTAGTTTCAATTTATAACAAGCCAACAATTTAAATATTTCCAATTAAGGTAATTCTCCAAGTCATACCCATCACCATCTTAAGGTTTTGTGATAAAAGGTTCCCAACATTTGATGTTCTAACATAGAAATCAAGTTCATGATTAGAAGGCCAATTAAACCAAATCCCCTTTTATTGACCAAATTTGAAAGCTAGGGTTTCAAGAAAATTGGGACTTTTCCCTTTTATAGCATTTAAAGACCAATTCTCATCATCTATAACCTAATGTTGAACATATACATAAATACTTCGAAGAAAAACCATGCAATACAACCTTTTTTGATCAATCCCATTAGGTAACATACAAAACTTCATACATCTTGATACCTATGCATGTATCTAATGAAAGTACCACATGTGTTTCTCAAATCAAGGATGTAATAAGTAAAAAATACCCTTACATCAAGATTGAAGGCAAGAAGTTGAAGACCCAACTCTAAACTCCAAAATAGCGCAAAACAATCAGTAGACCCTTTGAATAAAGCTTGTTCTCCAACCCCTTAGGAAGATCTAGGATGGATCTTGCTAAAAATCAAGAGGAATCAAGTGTTTTTGGGCTAGGGTTTCAGAAATGGTTGCTAAAGAGAGAAAAGGTATGGAAAAGTGAGAAAAAGTGTTTAGATCAACTTTTAAATGGGTTGTCCTGAACAGACTGCTCGAGCAAACTTTCCACCACTCCAGTGATGTGCTCAAAACAAAGAGACCATTTGAGTGAATTTTCCACTGCTCAAGTGGTAAACGCAAGGTCTCAAAAGTTTTGTCGAGCTATAGTGAAACTACTGGATGCCAAAATTATACACTTGAGCGACCACTTCACCGCTCGAGCAGTCTCGCCTGCAAACAATCAAGATACTAGGAGCTCTGCATCTCCACTTAAGTGACCAATTAACCGCTTGAGCGATCACCTAGAATGGATTATTACACACAATATCATCTGCAAAGAGAATACACTATGGCACATCATCCTAAATGTTTCTTGTCAACTCATCCATAATTAAAGCAAAAAGATAAGGATTTAAAGTTGATCCATGGTGTAACTTCACAGTAATTGAAAATTCAATTGTCTCTCCAGCAGGCGATCTAATAGTGTTCATCATATCTTCATACATGTCCCTAATCATATCAATGTAGTCTTTTGTCACCCTTTTCTTTTCTAACACCCACCAGATTATATCTCGAGGCACTCTATCATATGCTTTTTATTATCATATGCTTTCTTAAGATCAATAAAAACCATATGAATGCCTATTTTCTTTTATCTATACTTTTCTATTACTCTCCTCAAAAGATAGATCGCTTCCATTATTGACCTACCCGGCATAAATCCAAATTGATTCTCTAACACCTCTGTTATATCTCGCAATCGACGTTCCATCACTTTTTCCCATACTTTCATTATATGACACATCAGCTTAATTCCTCTATAGTTGTTGCAATTTTGGACATCACCTTTATTATTATAGATTGGCACTAAAATACTCTTCCTCCACTCCTCTAGCATTTTTTTAGTCAACAAAATCTTACTAAATATCCTAGTTAACCAAACAACCCTCTTTTTACCCAAACATTTCCAAGCTTCAATAGAAATATCATCGGATCCTAAAGCTTTATTCAATTTCATTTTTTTAAATACAGTCTCCACTTCAATGTTCCTAATCCTGTGACAGAACCTGTAGTCTTGATTTTCCTTATTGTTGGCTACTTCCTACCCTTTTGACCTTCCTCCATGTTCCTCATTTAACAACTTTTCAAAGTATTTCTTTCATCTCTCCTTAATCCCTTCATCCTTCACCAACACCTTAGAGTCTTCACTTTTGATGCACTTAACCTGATTAAAATCTCTTGTTTTCTTCTCTCTCATCTTAGCAAATTTGTATATTATTTTCTCTCCCTCCTTACTATCTAGTCTAGTGTATAGGTTATCATAGGCTTTTAACTTAGCCTCTGATACTACTTTTTTGACCTCCTTATTAGTCAATTAGTAGCTTTTAAGGTTTTCCTCAGTTTTATGATTCTGCCACTTTTTATAGCGCTCTTTTTTCGTCTTTACTACCGTTTGAGCCTCCTCAATCCACCACAAAGTTTCCTTAGAGTTGGGTTCCTTTCCTTTCAACTGTCCAAGGACTTCCCTTGAGATTCTCCTCATACAATTGGCCATCGAGTTAGCTTCATCTTCTAAGTCCCAATATATCCATTCTATTATTAAATACTTCTAATTTATCCTTTTAGGTCCCACTATCTCGTCCTACGATGCCTACTATCCTTTTTAGCTTGGTATTATCCTTTAAAGCATAAATCTAGGCCAAGATCTTATGTTAAGACATTAGGCTCTTTCCAGGAATCACCTTACAGTCGCTGCATTTTAGACAGCCTACTTTTCTTACTAGAAAGTCATCTATTTGACTCCTAATTGACCGATTCTTAAAAGTTATCAAATGCTCCTCTTTCTTCTTATACATAGTATTTGCCACCACCAGGTCAAAAGTTAACACAAAATCTAAAATACTCTCTCTAGCCTCATTTCTATCACCAAAACCATACCCACCATGCACCCTCTCATAACCTAATTTATCGATCCTAACGTGGTCATTGAAATCTCCATCTATAACTAGGTTCTCTCTTACAAGTGTCTCCTGTAATACCTCATCCATTTGGTCCCAAAAATCTTTCTTAGTTTGATAATCTAATCTTACTTAGAGGGCATATAAACTAACAACGTTCACTATATCCTCTCCAATATCAGCAGCAAGAAAATGTGCAATTTCATCTGGAAAAGTTGATGTTTGGAAAGCCAATGTGGCTTTCATTTTGCAATACTTCACACCGTCGTTGATGTTTGTTTGTAGCAATTTGTACGACACTGTCCATGGGCATCCATTTTTATCTGCGACAGCATAGGCGTTTCCAAAATATGTGATGTCTACTGGACATGTAATTGGAAAAGTAAGCGAGCCTGTAATTGATCATCCGCTCGTAACCGTGTGTCCCGTATTTCAACTTCGACATGATCGGTAGAATTAAATGGACACTGTGGCCTGTACCTTAGCTTGCATTCGTCAATTATCATTGACTTGAATGTGAACTTCTGCCACATTGCATCTCCTATCTTTAGATTTGCTATTGATATATTGGAAACCAGCAAGTTTGATGTCGCGTCTATGATTTCGATTTCCAATTCCCCCTCCTCATTCTGGTGAAGGTTATCTGTAAGATCGGCTTGTTGTATTTCTTCTGATAGTGTGGTAGCGCAGCGGTCTGTTTTGTGAACATCTCTCTAATTTTCTCTAACAATCTCTCTTTAGGGAAATTTGAATTGAGCAAGTGGGCCCATGCGTATGGCCCACGCCTTGTTTCCTTGTTGCATCCTGTGCCATCTGTTAGTGTGGGCCGTAAATGTTTTCTGTACCATACTCAGTATTTGTACATGCTTATAGCGTCGTGTACTTAACTGTTCTTGTAAATTACAACTGTTAACGTTGACCCACGTCGTGGTCAACATTTTACGCCTATAAAATAAAATCGATGTGATCTATTTAATTGCCGGAGTTACCATCGATTATGGCTACTAGTATCCGATTTTTGCAACGGCGACCATATACTCCCAGAACAAAATTAAATTTTAGTCGCCGGTGGACAACATCCAGTAGGTCTGGTGTTTTCGGACAAAGTTATTTTAAGCAAAAATGGAGTTATTGCAAAAAAAAATGATTCACGTCTAAATCGTTTTGTGATTCCATCTGGAGGATTGACGATTTTCGCCAGATTGATGAGCCTCATTTTTTCCATTTTGACTTGCCCGACGTTGGTACTGAAAGACATGAACAACTTGGGTGAAAATTGAAGCTGCTAGGTCTGTACATACAGGATGTAATTTTACGCCAAACTAGTGGTCTCTCTGACGTTGCCGCCGATATGCCTGGGCTGGAAAGCGACATGAGTGATGCTCCTACTCAAACTGTGGATTTGGATACATCTGGTATATTTGACAACGGACAATGTGAACTTGTCATTATGTTGGACCGCTTTCCTAATCCTGCCTATACGCCTAAATTTGAAGATGTTTTCTAGTGGTCCAATGGTGACCCACAGACTGCTTGTATGGTCAGGGGCACGAAAATAGATCATTTTGTTGTATTGTGGCGTGTCCCTGTTTCAATGCCGCCGCAATCTAATGAATATGCAGTCGTAATCCGTCAAGGCATTAAAACATTTATCAACCTTGGAAAGAATGTTGTTTCCGAATTCCGAGATGGTAGTGGTATTCTGACCGGCGCGTATAATAATATTGTACAAAACACAATTATTTGTTATTTTGTATGGGAATGTCGCACAAAATCAGTTGTAAGGGCGCATTTGAATTGTTGATTGAAATATTGTTATATTACAACTTATTTTACATCGGCCTTCGTTGTACATTTATTTTCTGGGCTGATGTGGAGCCTTCCACTACGGCCTTTACAGCTTCTGCTACTAATTTGGACACCTCATCCGTAGTGAGTCATGATGATTCGGAGTTATTTGATCCGGCCTCACTTACTGATGGGCCTATGTAAAATGGGCCGCTAGGCTGGTCTACTGGGCCGCGTGTCTGCATATTTTGGTCGCATCTATTGAATAAGTCTGGCCCAGTCAGAATTGAACTTACGGATGGCCTTCTGGACAATAACCTTTGGGCCGAAGAGGCATATTGGCCCATTGGTGCGGATAATGTCATTGTGGACCTAAAGCGTGATTCGGACTGACAGCGTGTTAGCCTTGCTTCAACCATGCTGCATTACACGTGCCAAATATCCACGTGCGTGTTTGTGAACACTTTGGACAATACAGTTATTAATGGCGGTCTGTAAGCAATTTCGTCTGGGAACAACGATGTTTGAAACGCCAATGTGGCTTTCATTTTGCAATATCTCACATCGTCGTTGATATTGGTTTTCAACAATTTGTACGACGCAGTCCATGGGCATCCTTTCTTGTCTACGGCAGTATACGCGTTTCCAAAATATGTGATGTCCACTGGGCATGTAACTGGGAATATAAAATGGGCCTGTAATTGATCATCTGCTCGTAGTCGTGTGTCCCGTATTTCAACTTCCACATGACCGGTTGAATTAAATGGACAATGTGGCCTGTAACTTAGTTTGCATTTGTCAATTATCATTGACTTGAATGTTAGCTTTTGCCACATTGCGTCTCCTAATTTGTGATTGGTTATGGATATGTTCGACACCAGCATGTTCGATGTCGCGTCTATGATATCGGTTTCTAATTCACCTTCTTCATTCTCATGAAGAGCATCCGTAAGTCCGACTAGATTGATCTCCCCTAACATTATTATGATTTTAGAATGCTGTTAGCGCAGCGGCCTCTCCGAATTGTCAAACACACAATTCGTTTATGAATTCAGAATGTATAATTCATGTTCTTATGTAAAGGTTAAGTGCATAGAGTTGGGAGAATAATTATATATAAAACGACATCGCATTGAGGCCATAACTCACTCTCAATGACATCACTCACTCCCTCTGATGACGCAAGTCACTCTCTAAAAACTTTACTGATGTTAGAGAGTTAGGGAGTGAGTTATATATGGTTCCCAGAGCGTCCCACTAATATTACCTGGGACGCTCCCCCCCGCGCCACGTGTCATCTCCTCATTGGTGCTCCCTTCCGCAATTTGTGGCGTGTTGTCGGCTAGGGGCTCCGCTCCGCACCCAGATCTGCGGTCCGGATTAAAAGATTGAACATGGCAAGCGCTAGAGGGAAATTTGAATTGAGCAAGTGGGCCAATGCGTATGGCCCACGCCTTGTTTCCTTATTGCATCCTGTGCCATCTGTTAGTATGGGCCGTAAATGTTTTCTGTACCATACTCAGTATTTGTACACGCTTCTGGTGTTTTCGGACAAAGTTAGTTCTTGTAAATTACAACTTTTAACGTTGACCCACATCGTGGTCAACATTTTACGCCTATAAAATAAAATCGATGTGATCTATTTAATTGCTGGAGTTACCATCGATTATGGCTACTAGTATCCGATTTTCGCAACGGCGACCATATACTCCCAGAACAAAATTAAATTTTAGTCGCCGGTGGACAACATCCAGTAGATCTGGTGTTTCCAAACGAAGTTATTTTAAGCGAAAATGGAGTTATTACAAAAAAAAAATGATTCACGTCTAAATCGTTTTGTGATTCCATCTGGAGGATTGATGATTTTCGCCGACTTGCCCGACGTTGGTACTGAAAGACATGAATGACTTGGGCGAAAATTGAAGTTGCTAGGTCTGTACATACAGGGTGTAGTTTTACGCCAAACTGGTGGTCTCTCTGATGTTGCCGCCGATATGCCTGGGCTGGAAAACAACATGCGTGATGCTTCTACTCAAACTTTGGATTTGGATACATTTGGTATATTTGACAACGGACAATGTGAACTTGCCGTTATGTTGGACCACTTTCCTAATCCTGCCTATACGCCTAAATTTGAAGATGTTTTCTAGTGGTCCAGTGGTGACCCACAGACTGCTTGTATGGTCAGGGGCACGGAAATAGATTGTTTTGTTGTATTGCGGCGTGTCCCCGTTTCAATGCCACCGCAATCTAATGAATATGCAGTCGTAATCCGTCAAGGCGTTAAAACATTTATCAACCTCGGAAAGAATGTTGTTTCCGAATTCCGAGATGGTAGTGGTATTCTGACCGGCGCGTATAATAATATTGTACAAAACATAATTATTTGTTATTTTGTATGGGAATGTCGCACAAAATCAGTTGTAAGGGCGCATTTGAATTGTTGATTGAAATATTGTCATATTACAACTTATTTTACATCGGCCTCCGTTGTACATTTATTTTCTGGGCTGATGTGGAGCCTTCCACTGCGGCCTTTACAGCTTCTGCTACTAATTTGGACACCTCATCCGTAGTGAGTCTTGATGATTCGGAGTTATTTGATCCGGCCTTGCTTACTGATGGGCCTATGCCTAATGGGCCGCTAGGCTGGTCTACTGGGCCGCGTGTCTGCATATTTTGGTCGGGTCTATTAAATCAGTCTGGCCCAGTCCGAATTAAACTTATAGATGGCCTTCTGGACAATAACCTTTGGGGCTGAAGAGCCGTATTGGCCCATTGGTGCGGATAATGTCATTGTGGACCTAAAGCGTGATTCGGACTGACAGCGTGGTAGCCTTGCTTCAACCGCGCTGCATTGCACGTGCCAAATATCCACGTGCGTGTTTGTGAACACTTTGGACAATACAGTTATTAATGGCGGTCTGTAAGCAATTTCGTCTGGGAACGACGATGTTTGAAACGCCAATGTGGCTTTCATTTTGCAATATCTCACATCGTCATTGATATTGGTTTTCAACAATTTGTACGACGCAGTCCATGGGCATCCTTTCTTGTCTGCGGTAGCATACGCGTTTCCAAAATATGTAATATCCACTGGGCATGTAACTAGGAATGTAAAACGGGCCTGTAATTGATCATCTACTCGTAGTCGTGTGTCCCGTATTTCAACTTCCACACGATCGGTTGAATTAAATGGACAATGTGGTCTGTAACTTAAAGATTGGTGGTGGAAAAATATTTATGTTTATTTTCACGATTAAATAATAACATGTCAAATTATATTTAATTAATGTGATTATTGTTTTGGATCATAAACAATAACATAAATGGGCCCAATTAAAATGCTACAAATTAAGAGGCCTAGAGGTCCAGCGGCCCATATAACATGACAAGGCCCATAACATATCTAATGATTTTGATGGGCCCGTTATACATAGGGTATTTGCACTATGAAAGAAGTGAACACTAGAATGGATCAGCGCGGCCCAATAATCCAATATAATACACAACAGGACAGAACTTTGAACAAATTATTTATTTTGGAATAGTAACAATTATACAATTATGATAATTATGAAATAGTGTCACTATTCCTACGTCCACAGATGGATTTTGACACATCTTCTGAACCCACACAGATATCAGCGGCAGGATGTGTATCTGCACATCGCTCCATTATCTGCATGGATGGAGCCATCGCTTGGGTTTCTATTTTGGAAACCGCTTTCAGACCGGCAAATAAAGCATCTGTTGAATGTTCACAAACTTACTCTGAATTTATTGAATCGCTCCATTGTTCTATACTACATGTTCTATACTTGTAGTCAATAAGTATCGTTCCGAGACGAAATTGCTTACAGACCGCCATTAATAACTGTATTGTCCAAAGTGTTCACAAACACGCACGTGGATATTTGGCACGTGCAACGCAGTGTGGTTGAAGCAAGGCTAACACGCTGTCAGTCCGAATCACGCTTTAGGTCCACAATGACATTATCCGCACCAATGGGCCAATACGCTTCTTCGGCCCAAAGGTTATTGTCCACAAGGCCATCGGTAAGTTCAATTTGGACTGGGCCAGACTTATTCAATAGACGCGACCAAAATATGCAGACACGCGGCCTAGTAGATCAGCCTAGCAGCCCATTAGACATAGGCCCATCAGTAAGCGAGGCCAGATCAAATAAATCTGAATCATCAAGACTCACTACAGATGAGGTGTCCAAATTAATAGCAAAAGTTGTAAAGGCCGCAGTGGAAGGCTCCACATTAGCCCAGAAAATAAATGTACAACGGAGGCCGATGTAAAATAAGTTGTCGGCTAATGTCTCCGCTCCGCGCCCAGATCTGTGGCCAAGATTAAAACATCTAAAAAGGCAAGCGCAAGCGGGAAACTCTTTAAACCAAAATAATTGGGCAATTTAAATTATTTTGCAATGGATCTCGGAGATCTAGGTCAATTTAGGTGGTTGATTTTAAAATACGAGCCGGATCTTTTGTTGTTGCACTGGTCCTTATTTGTAATCAGCGAAGATAATGCTGAGAATTTAATCTGCCTCATCAACGCCTTACAACGGCAAGAAAATGCTTTATTCGCCGATCTGAAAGCGGTTTCCGAAATAGAAACCCAGGCAATGGCTCCATCTATGCAGACAATGGAGCGATGTGCAGACACACATCCTGCCGTTGATATCTGTGTGGGTTCAGAAGATGTGTCAAAATTCGTCTGTGGATGTAGGAATAGTGACACTATTTCATAATTATCATAATTGTATAATTGTTACTATTCCAAAATAAATAATTTGTTCAAAGTTCTATCCTGTTGTGTATTATATTGGATTACTGGGCCGCGCTGATCCATTCTAGTGTCCACTTCTTTCATAGTGCACATACTCTATGTATAATGGGCCTATCAAAATCATTAGATATGTTATGGGCCTTGTCATGTTATATGGGCCGCTACACCTCTTGGCCTCTTAATTTGCAGCATTTTAATTGGGCCCATTTATGTTATTGTTTATGATCCAAAACAATAATTACATTAATTAAATATGACTTGACATGTTATTATTTAATCGTGAAGGCGTTAAAACATTAAGAAATGTGATGAACATGATGTACAAATATCATATACAGTCTAAAGAAGTTTTTGAAATGATACTTCAAATAAATTAGAATTTATTGCCAACCCTTTATGTTTTAAGAACCTCACTTAAATGAACTCAGGGGTATGCAAGGAGAAAAACAAGATAAAAGGGCATACCACAACTATAATACAAACAACTACAGAATCCTTTTAGAAAAGTCAATATCGTATCATATTTCTCCACCCGTCCCTCAAATCAACCTAAACAAAATAACCTCAGATATTTAGCACAAAGAAAAAGAATGCCAAACCAAACAAAGACACTTACAAATGATCATAACACTTCTCACCTCGGTTCTCTCTTCAAATATGTCACGATATGAATTTAAGATGAGCTTCCAGTTCCCTATACCATACCTTCAGAAGAAGGATACACAAATGTGTAAGAAAATTTAATTACTGAAAAGATTATTATTCATTTCTTAATTTTCTCGAGGGAAATGAAAACAGCCCTCAAAGAAAACAAAACAGAACATTCTTCCCCAATGGTTAACTCATATATGCTACAATGCAATCCATCATGTTACTATTATACCATTGAGGTCATAAAATTAAACATGCTTCTAAAGAAACTGAATGAGAGGTTGAATTAGATAGCTGTTGTGAATAAAATTCAATACAATAAAAAAATAAAAATAAAAAATAGGTGAATTTCTCATCATTTGATTGTAGGACATTTCCACAAATTTGTGGATAATTCAACAAAACATCAGTAAATTTGATACTAGAATTGCATGACAAACAACAAAAACCCATTCCCTGTTTCCAAAGTGTAGTTCTCGTCATTTGATTATCGAGAATCTATGGTCAATTATAATTCAAATACATAAATTCAAGTACATACACACGCTCACAAACATATAGAGAGAATCTAAAAAAACAATACCAACATTGTCGTGGCTTTCTCTCTTGAGTTCCTATAGCGATCCCGGTTGTCCCTTTACTGTTCTGTTGTATTTCGGACTCGGTTTCGTGGAGTTGGTAGTTGTATCTATCTTGTTGTCGTCCTTTAATTCCATTTGTTTGAGTTTTAGGATGTGTTGGGCTTGTTTTGAACAGATGGGTTAAACTTTGGTCTAAAATCTTGTTGCCAGGTTTTTGGTCGTTCCGCTCGAGCGGGCCTTGTTGCGCTCAAGCGGAGATTGCACACTCCCAGTATTTCGTGTCCCTGCAAAACTTCTGCAGGAGTGATTTCTACGCTCGAGCAAGTTTCCTTACGCTCGAGCGGTCGCGCTCGAGTGGGTAGTACTTTTTGGTGTAAGTTTTGGGAGGGGGAAATCTACGCTCGAGCGGACTGGTTTTCGCGCTCGAGCGGGCCTTATTGCGCTCAAGCGTACCTAGTTTTTTGTTCTTGACGCTCGAGCGTTGTGTTCTCCGCTCGAGTGGGAATGTCGTATATCAGTTGGCGGTTGGGCATTTTAAAATCACTTTTTGAATTCTCTCTCTCTCTCTTACTTTCTAAAAAGACATTTTGAGAGCTCCTCTCTCTAGAAACTCCCTTCTCTCTAGAGTTTGATCTAGTTAGAGTGTCTCACTATCCTCCGGCCTTTGCAAAAAGTGTGTGGATCGTCGAGGGCTCCATTTTGATCCGTGGATCCTTGAGTTTGGAGCATTTTGGTTTTCTTCAACTTTCCCGTTTGAGCTCTAACTTCGAGGTAGGGATATCCTACTCCTTCTCATGAGTTTTGTCTTTGAGTTTTAGTATTTTGATGAGTTGGGGGTTGTTGGGTAATGTAGACACCCCATTTTTGACCGCCCTTAAGACTTGGGCGCTACTGATGGTTTGCTCGATGATAAAAGGTGTGCAGGGCAAAGGTTCAATTTCTTCGGCAATGAGAGGGTCAAATCCCAACTTCACACCCTATTTTGGACCAAAGCTATTTTGAATGGTTTTTAGACCTTAAAACCCTCTCTTTCAAAACATTTTTGAAATAAAGTTTCTACGATGTTCCGAGGCTCACATTTTGTCAAAAATGCGTTTTTCGATAAAACGAGCAAGGACAAAGTGGAAATGAATGAAAGAGAGATGAAATCTTTGAAAAATCTTTCAATACACCTTGCTTAGGGGTTTGAAGTTGAAGAAAAGAGGAGAAGAGGGGAGAAGCCAAGTTGGAGAAGAAGATAGGCAAGAATTGCTAAGAGAGGGACGAGCAGTCCTCGCTAAACCAAGCTTATTTGTCTATACACTTTGAGTTAAGTTATGAGGCCACCACCGTTGGAAATAAGACTTCCGGGGCTTCATTTTTCATTCAAGAATCTCTTAAATCCGAGACCGGAGGGCGGAGATATGATTGGTTGAAGTTGGGCATCATCCCAGTTGGACCGAAACTGAGCAGCCTTCACTAAAACAAGCATAAATTTTTCATAGTTGGAATTTTGATGCAAGGCTGGTGCCATTGGAAATCTTACTTCTGGGGCTTCAATTTTGACACAAGAATGACCTGAAAAGGAGTTCATATGAAGAAGTTATGCCCGTTTGAAGTTGGACCTGCAGAGCAGATTTTTCCAGCCGACCGGCCAAAACAAATGGCCGACCGACCAAATAGATGGCCGACCAGCCAAATAGATTGCCGACCGGCCAGAAAAAATGGCTGACCGACCAAGTTTGCTAGCCGATGACCTTCCGGAGTATTCTACAGATTGAATGGATGCCAGCTGTGCCAGCTGGAATGCACAGACTCTGCTCCCCATGCACGTGTGTGGCTGTTTTGCACCCTTTGCACCCCTTTTGACCCTCTTTTTTGCACCCTTTGCTCAAAGATTCTTGAGGAAGCTTTGATCCCTTGTCTTGGCTTCCTCAAGAAGCTTGCACCTTTGCATTAGCTTCTCTTAGAAGCTTGGTCCCTTTGACCCTTTTGTATAGCTTCTTTGAGAAGCTTTATGCCATTTCCTTGCTCTATAAAAGAAAGACATCCTCCTCCATTGTTTTGGTTCAACAAAAACCAGACCTAGGGCATATATATCTGATATATATACACTCTCTCTCTATATCTCCCTCTCTCTCTACATTTGGGTGTGTTAGAGTGTTCAAAGACCCTTGTTCTTGGCCTATTTGCACTACACCCTATAGCACCACACCACCACTCCATTCCAGCAGCTTGGAGGAC
>NW_021026249.1:667156-686919 GCF_004153795.1 Camellia sinensis | reverse complement strand
TGTGGATGTATCTGTGTTGACCATCTATCAACTGCTAATCTTTTAGCCATTGTTCATGGCTGGTTTAGTGTATTTCTACTGGGCTGTGGCTCACCCTTTATGGTACATCATTTTCAGGTACAGGTAGCATGCCACCTCCAAGGACATAGCTTGGGAGGCTAAAGGCTGACAGACTGTTTTGTTATTTGCTTTCTTTTGATGTATTACATGTAAATTCAAGCCAAGGGCGTAATATGTATTGAGTTAGCACTCTCTTTTTTGTAACCAAGTGTTAACTTGGAAAGCTGTAAGCCCGTAGGGCATTTGCTTTTGTTGTTAACATGTAATACTTTTGTAAAGAACTACTCTGATGAATAGAAGAATATTTATCTTTTACACCAATGCATGTCTAAGTTGATGGGTTTTAATGTTATTATTTTGAGGGCGTTACAGTTCCCATCAATACGAAGCACAATGCCAGCCCCACTGTAAAACTGGTGAACAAAATGTAGTTGCTGCTGAAGTACCTGGTAATATTTTCTAACAAAGTATGTCCCAACCTGAAATCCAAAGACCCATTGTTTTTAGAGAAAGAGAGGACCTGAGCAACAATGACGGGCAAGTGAAACAGAGTAGCCATGACGAGTCTCGAAGGGCTCTAAAACCCTAGAACTCCAATCAAACCCTAGATCGGCAATGCGGCTGCGACTCCATCGTCATCATCATCGTCATCGTCATCGTCATCCTCATCATTCACGCTCTCCTCTGAACTGTCCTCACTATCATCTTCTCTATTACTCCCGTGAATCAACCTATCTCCTCTCCTCCTCTTGCTCCGACTCGACCGATTTTGGTCCCGATCCCTATCTCGATCCCGATGATCTCGATCCTTCTACACTCAACTGGTCTATCTTCCTCTACAAAATTATCAGAATCAGAATCAAGAAAAACAATAAGATTGTTAAGAAATTTCAACCAAATCGATTCAAGAATCGATGGATTTAGAATTAGATTTGATCAAGTACTTTGTTGAGGCAATTTAGCTTGAGAAGAATGAGGAGAGACAGAAAAAAAACCCTAGATCTTGGACAGTGAGAGAAAACGAGAAGAGAGGGAAATGAAGAGAGCAAACAAAATGGAGACTGAAAGAGACGGAGCACCGTTATAAAGTGGAATGCGTGTGTATAAAAGAGGGTAACACATGTCTTTCAATTTCACTTTATGTCTTCTATAGCGTTTTTCAATAAATGTTGTCTAACAAACGTGGTTATAAACAAATTTTGTTGTAGTGAACTGAAATTACCTCCGGCTAATTCTTAAACAAATTGCTAAATGTGAGCGGAAAAATATTTAAGTGAGGGTACTAAAATAATCATTAGAGCTTTTATTTTTATAACAAAAACTTATTGACCAAAAGGCCGATATTTACATAGGAAGAATAAAATTATAAATGCTATAAAAGTGCTCTGTCTGTCTATTCCACATCCTCACTTCTAAGACTTTTCAAAAGTTATTTCTGAATTGCATTGTTTCTTGAAAATTGGTAAATAGCTATAAACACATGGTAGAGTGAGAAATATTACACTAGGAGAATAAGGGTCAGAAAATTACCATGGATAAGCTTTAGGCTTAAAATAGACAAAATAGAATACTTTTTTATTAGAGTAAATAAGTTGCTTATATTATAACATAAATTCATTTCAGAAATTGTATGATATTATACGAAAATATATAACCCTAACCACGGTGCAAACAGAACAGAGCTCAATGGATTCATGACAATACAGAGGTACGGATTCAAGAGGTGAATCATACGGATTCTAGATGTGGTTCCCACAACAGTATAGCACTTAGCTCTGCACAGCACTTTGCTCTGCACAAAACAGAGGTCAATAGATCTATGACAAACAGAGAACCGCAAAGTGGCCAAATAGAGTCCAATGATTATTTAAGTCCCCCAGTGCATGGGACTCCTCCAGTGCATTGGACTCCCGTGATGGTACTTACAAAACATAATTGCTTATGAAATCATTGTCAACTAATTATTAAAATTTAAACAAACATATCTATGGGTTTCAATTTAAGCAAATAGAGTTCAGAAAATAATCAACGTAATTGAAATATTAATATAATTTATAAAACACAAATTACCTAAAATAAATTATGGTAACTCAAAATATACGTAAAATATATTATTGTGATTCAAGGTATAATATAACTTACCTTAAGATTAATTCCAACTTTTTACCGTTCATTTACTGTGACACACTAAATACTCCAAACTAAACTTAAAGTTTTATATATAAAAGAAAACTAGAGAGTAGAGAGACAGAATTAGAGAGTTTGGGACCTGATGTGGATGCACGGGGTGACATCACTATAAATAGGGGAGAGAAGGTGTGGGCAGTAAGAGAATTGGGGGGCATGCATCCTTTTTGTACAAAAAAATATTATATTTTAGTGTATTTTGGTTTAGAAAAAATATAAAAAAAATATAATAAAAATATCATAATACTCATAAAATAATATTGAATAATAATATAAAGTTAAAATTATTTTTTGAAATCATTTATAATTAAATAATATTAATATAAAATTTAAGGGACAACTTAAATTTTTGAATTGTTACAACTTATTATTGGATATGTAATGTATTAAATCTCATACTTTTCAATAAATAAATTTTTTTTTACATATATATATATATATATGTATATAATCTAAAATTGAAACCAAACATCATTGCTTAATTTTTTTAATCAATAAATTAAAAATTTATTTATAAGTCCTATCAAACAGACTATTGTTTTTGTTTGCAAAAAGGATGAATTGATTCCAAATTTTTAAAAATTATTTGAAACAAGAAGCATACAAGTTTATTTGAAATCAATAAATGGTTTAGTTTTCACAATTTCCATAAATATGAAAATATAATTTTTTTAGAAGCGTAAAGTTATAAGTGTGAATCTGTGACAGAAAAACTATAAATGTAAAACTTCACATTTTTAAACACATTTACATCTTTAATCCATTCAATTAAAGATGTGAATATTTAACCCAAATTAAAGATGTGAATATTTAACCCTTTTAATCTGAAAATTAAATATCTAATAAAAAGTTCAAACATGTACAATTTTTTTTTTCTTTTTCTCTTTTGGAAGTAGAAAAATCATTTGAATAAAAATTATGAACTTTCACACTTCTTATTCATTTGGACTCATTTTCTCTAAACACACGCATATATGTATATAATGGTGTAAATCAATATAAGTTTGAATAAAGTAGTTTAAATGTTTGGTAAATTTGAAAGTTATAAATGTGAATAAAAAACTGAATTATAAAAAATATGAATATTCACATTTATAATTTTCACAATTGCTAAAATGTTCACATTATATAGGAGTCCCATGACAAAATATTTATTAAAAGTGTGAAATTTTAGAAGTGACAAAATTTCTCAATTTCAAATCTAAAAAAAGTATGAAATTTTTACTTTTATATTTTAAATAATTTTATATTCAATTGAGATCTTGTTGGATAGATTTCATCAAGTGATTATAAAAAATAAGAATTTTATATAAAACAGATGTGTATTTTGAAACATTGAAAAAAATTAATCTTACTTTGAATCGATTAAATGCTAGATTGTTTCCCTTAAGTGATGCGTTGCTCCTACCTCAGGGTGTTTCAAAAAGTGCGAAAGGGGCGCCGTATCGATGCCTGTGTGTGGTGAAAAATGAGCAAAGGTTGTTGCGTTTTTCTGGACGAGCACGGATAATGAAGCTAGTCCAAGACTATAGGTTTAGGGTATAGCCACATGGGATGTAGAAACTTTAACTAGTAAGACGATGAAATTGGTAGATATCATGATTAGGAGGAGAGTTAGTATAGCTTACGTACAAGACACTGAGTGGACGGGTGAGAAAGTTAGGGAAATAGAGGATACCAATTTCAAACTATATTATAGTGGTAAAGATAGATACATGAATGTGGTAAGAATAATAGTTGCCAAGGGTCATGTAGAAAATGTAGTTGCAATCATTAAGAAATGTGATAAGATTATGTTAGTTAAGCTAGTTATTAGAGAGGATATAGTGAACGTTGTTAGTTATATGCCCCCCAAGTAAGATTAGATGATCAGACTAAGAAAGATTTTTGGGACCAAATGGATGAGGTATTGCAGGAGACACTTGTAAGAGAGAACCTAGTTATAGATGGAGATTTCAATGACCACGTTAGAATCGATAAATTAGGTTATGAGAGGGTGCATGGTGGGTATGATTTTGGTGATAGAAATGAGGCTAGAGAGAGTATTTTAGATTTTGTGTTAACTGTTGACCTGGTGGTGGCCAATACTATGTATAAGAAGAAAGAGGAGCATTTGATAACTTTTAAGAATTGGTCAATTAGGAGTCAAATAGATGACTTTCTAGTAAGAAAAGTAGGCCGTCTAAAATGCAGCGACTGTAAGGTGATTCCTGGAAAGGGCCTAATGTCTTAACATAAGATCTTGGCCTAGATTTATGCTTTAAAGGATAATACCAAGCTAAAAAGGATAGTAGGCCTCGTAGAACGAGATAGTGGGACCTAAAAGGATAAATTAGAAGTATTTAATAATAGAATGGATATATTGGGACTTAGAAGATGAAGCTAACTCAATGGCCAATTGTATGAGGAGAATCTCAAGGGAAGTCCTTGGACAGTTGAAAGGAAAGGAACCTAACTCTAAGGAAACTTTGTGGTGGATTGAGGAGGCTCAAGCGGTAGTAAAGACGAAAAAAGAGCGCTATAAAAAGTAGCAGAATCATAAAACTGAGGAAAATCTTAAAAGCTACTAATTGACTAATAAGGAGGTCAAAAAAGTAGTATCAGAGGCTAAGTTAAAAGCCTATGATAACCTATACACTAGACTAGATAGTAAGGAGGAAGAGAAAATAATATATAAATTTGCTAAGATGAGAGAGAAGAAAACAAGAGATTTTAATCAAGTTAAGTGCATCAAAAGTGAGGACTCTAAGGTGTTGGTGAAGGATGTATCCATTCTATTATCACTATAGAGTCGCCGCCGCATTGTCGATCTAGGGTTTGATTGGAGTTCTAGGGTTTTAGAGCCCTTCGAGACTCGTCATGGCTACTCCGTTTCACTTGCCCGTCACTGCTGCTCAGGTCCTTTATCTCTCTAAAAACAATGGGTCTTTGGATTTCAGGTTGGGACATACTTTGTTAGGCAATATTACCAGGTACTTCAGCAGCAACCGGATTTTGTTCACCAGTTTTACAGTGGGGCTAGAACTATGCTTTGTATTGATGGGAACTCAAGAGAGAAAGCCACGACAATGTTCGTATTGTCTTTTTAGATTCTCTCTGTATGTTTGTGAGTGTGTGTATGTACTTGAATTTATGTATTTGAATTATAATTGAGCATAGATTCTCAACAATCAAATCACGAGAACTACACTTTGGAAATAGGGAATGGGTTTTTATTGTTTGTCATGCAATTCTAGTATCAAATTTACTGATGTTTTGTTGAATTATCCACAAATTTGTGGAAATGTCCAACAATCAAATGATGAGAAATTCACCTTCTTCTTTTTTTTCTATTGTATTGAATTATATTCACAACAGCTATCTAATTCAACCTCTCATTCAGTTTCTTTGGAAGCATGTTTAATTTTATGACCTCAATGGTATAATAGTAACATGATGGATTGCATTGTAGCATATATGAGTTAACCATTGGGGAAGAATGTTCTGTTTTTGTTTTCTTTGAGGGCAGTTTTCATTTCCCCTAAGAAAATTAAGAAATGAATAATAATCTTTTCAGTGATTAAATTTTCTTACACATTTGTGTATCTTTCTTCTGAAGGTATGGTATAGGGAACTGGAAGCTCATCTTAAATTCATATCGTGACATATTTGAAGAGAGAACCGAGGTGAGAAGTGTTATGATCATTTGTAAGTGTCTTTGTTTGGTTTGGCATTCTTTTTCTTTATACTAAATATCTGAGGTTATTTTGTTTAGGTTGATTTGAGGGACAAGTGGAGAAATATGATACGATATTGACCTTTCTAAAAGGATTCTGTAGTTGTTTGTATTATAGTTGTGGTATGCCCTTTTATCTTGCTTTTCTCCTTGCATACCCCTGAGTTCATTTAAGTGAGGTTCTTAAAACATAAAGGGTTGGCAATAAATTCTAATTTATTTGAAGTATCATTTCAAAGACTTCTTTGGACTGTATATGATATTTGTACATCATGTTCTATACTTGTAGTCAATATCCTGACATGATAATATTCAAAGAATGACTGGAAGGATAGTTCTTAAAGGTTGATTTTGTCTTCATTGCTTAAATACACTAACTTTCCACCAACAATATCTCTGCACTACTCAGGTTGGGGATTGTTATGCATCTTATATATGTTAAAAAAATTTGTTGCTTAGGTTCTAGTTGTTGCTTGTATGTACAAATATATATATATATATATATATTAAAGACTCAAAAATTACTGGAATAAAGCTCCCCAGCCCCTTCTTTGTTTGTGAATATATGAATGTGTTATGCATTTTTTTTTTGGATCAGCTTGAATGTTAACTTGTTTGGTTCTGCAGAATTTGGGGAAGCTCTAGTATGGCTTGAGATGGAACTGAGCCAAAGAACCTTTTTCCACCATCACTTAGCACACTTGTCAGCGGCATAGTGACTTGGCTTTATAATTTCGTATATTAAGATATATTATGCTTCTCTAATTTTATGCTTTGTTTTTTTTATTCCAATGAATATATTCTTTAGACTTTCAGACCCACAAAAAAAAAAAATAAATAAAATAAAAAAAAATTGTTGGAATCATGCTATTCTTCTAATATCAAAATTGTTGCATACACTAGTGGAAAATGATTTAAAAGAATAAAGATATTGGATCATTCATCATAACTTCAAAAACTTTTTGTCAGTTCAATAAAGATGATGCCAAAATTTGTCATTAACTTGAACACTTTTGCAATGTCTCTGAAGTTTTTGGAGATTAGTATTTCAGAACTCTTACTTGTTAATACCTTGCTCCAACCAACTCCTATTTTTTCTCCTAGCTTATTATGTATTAGCATTCTCTATTTAATGATGTTTAATAAACATCATGCAAATGAGGAAGATAGAGGATGGACTCTTCCATCATTTAATCTATTTGTTGGCATATGAAATTCTTATATTAGAAGTCACTGTATCAACGCAGTGGTACTATGCTCTTTTCATGGTTGCTAAGATGTTCTGCTATATTCCCTTTAGTTTTGGATATATATATCATGATGCTTTTCCTTTCTTTGCAATATGCTCTTTTTTACGTGTACTACATGCAGTAAACTTGACTTCACATGTTGTTTTACAGATTGCAATTGTATGACTTAGTTGAGCACAAGGTTCAAGGTGATGGTAATTGTCAGGTTAGTTGTTCTTCTTTCTCCCCTTCTAAATAGTAAGTTGAGTATACATACATATAAATATATATTGTTTACCCCAAATTTGCAACTATTTAAAGCAAGATTAACTTTTTCTTCTTCTGTGCACTAGTGGTGAGGAAGTGGTTGGTAGCAACATTTGTTGCATTTGAAAATTTTAATGTTTTGTTGTTCTTTGAATTTTATTACTATGCAGGATAAAAATCCCATACCCACTAAAATGGGGCGCACCTACTTTTAACGCAGGTCATGCTTTTGGGATGATGGCTGTTGTATTAGTCTCCCTGATTGAGGTAATTGTTTACACACAAAAAAATCAATCAAGTATATTTTTATCAGTGATTAACACAAATATTCATATTGACAGTCAACTAGAGCATTTAAGGCTGCATCTCGTCTAGCAAGTGCCACGCCACCTCTTGCTCATGTTCTTAGCCGTGGTATTGGTTGGCAAGTCTGCAAACTACACAAATTTTGAAATTTGGTAAAATAAAAAATAAAAAATAATTTGGTATTTGGTATTCGGTAAAAAGAAAAATAATTAACTCGTAACCCATGTTGCAATATATTGACACGGAACTTCATCATACAAGGAATTGGGATTCTTTTCAGTGGACTTTTTGGGACAGTTACTGAATCTACAGTTTCTGTGTAAGTACTAACAGAGACTCTTTTGTTCAATCCTTTGCTCTTGAACACTGTTCTGGTTGGAAATGGATGCTAACAACTTTATTTTGAAAAAAAAAAAGAGAAATTGTAGGTCTTCTTGGAACCGACTCGTGTTGGAAGCCGCAGGGTCGTACAAATTTCTTTTTTCCATTTAGCTTATACTTCATTACTCTTTTTCGTTTCCTTCTTTTTGGCATTTCACTTTGTTTTTTGCAGAGGTATTTCGAATATTCATGAAATTGATTGCACATCTAGGTATTTACTTTCCATGTTTTCATTAAAAAAAAAAAAAAAGCCAGTTTAGTTGAAGAAGACATTAAATCACATAACTAGCAGAAAAACATCTCAGTTGTTCGAGTAAAGGTATATAGTTTCTTTATGTTTTCAAATTGAAATTGTGTATTTTGATTTTGTTACTTATTTTTAATTGGAACTGTAGGAAACAAATAAGAAGAATGGAGCTCCAGCAATCCATGGATGGGCAACGAGACACTGAAATTGCAGTAGGATGTCATTGTGGTATGAGCATCCTGGAGGAAGAGTTGAAAAACTGTTCCAAGAGCCTCATATCTTGTTATTTTCTTTGATTTCTTGGTTCTTTAAATTTTTTATGAGAGCAGCTTCAAGAGTGGTTTGAGATTGAATTTGTAGTGATTTTTTTTGCCAAATCACAGATTGTACATACTATTGCTCTTGTATACAAGTAGTTAAATTCTCAAGCTTTCTTCTTAGTTAAATTCTTTGGCCTTGTGTTATGTTATATTTTGGTTAAATTCTTTAGTTGTGTTATGCTATATTTTAGTTAAATTATTTGGTGTATTTTAGTAAATTATTTAGCTTTGTTATGCTAGATTTCATAATCCCACCAAAAAAAAAAAAGAAAAAAAAGTGGCGTTTTTGAAAAAAAACGCCACTAAAGGACGTCATCAAGATGTCATGTGACGGAAAGATAGCTAGTGTCAAAGTTTTTGTTACATTTTTTAAAACGCCGCCTAATTTTTTTAAGGACATTTTAAAAACATTATAAAGCTATTACGGTGGCTATGTCAGCAACGAAAATATTAAACATCACTATAACTTATGACAGCGTTTTTGAGGCTTATAGAACGCTACTAAAAATTAGTTTTCCTGCAGTAGTTGCTGGCCATTACGATACTTAATCCTTCGATACAGGAAGCGGGTCATGACCTAAGTAATCAGATAAAATATTTCAGAGTAAAAGATTGATCACAAAAGAGATAAAGAAAGGCTTCACACAAGAAGAAAAATAAACCACCGTCCATGAAGGGAAGAAAAAGGTTAAAAGCATTTCCCCTCTTCCCTTAAAAAGTATACTTTAGAGAGAGAGACCCTCTTCCCTTAAAAAGTATACTTGAGAGAGAGAGAGAGAGAGAGAGAGAGAGAGAGAGAGAGAGAGAGGGACTAGGGTTTCTTAAGTAATGGTGATTGGTTGCAATTTTAGATTATAATTTATTTTAGTTTTTTAGCTTATTTGGCCACCCCAAAAAAATTTAAAGGTGAAATTTTCTCAAGTTAAAATTTGTAATTTTTTTTTTATTTGAAACTCTTAAATATATATGAACACAAAAATCAAATCTCTTTTGCCTTAATTACAACTTTTGAAAGTGTCTTGAATATTTGCAAAAAAAAAAAACCAATGTCACGACTTATTTAATAATAAAAAAATATCAATTTTTTCCCCTCCAAATCATGAAAATTTACACCAAGCAAATATATTACATTTTAAATCTTTTAAACTAATAATTTTAAAAGTTGTAACCATAAAAATTACATTAAAAATGATATCAACTTTAACTGTGCTATTAATTTTTATAGCAAATAAGTTTTTATTAATTTTTTTCATTTTATTAAAATAATGGTTTTGTTATTAATTTTATTTTTTTTACTTCATTTTAGACGAATTTTTTTTATTAATTTATTTTTTTTCATTTTATTAAAATAGTGGTTATGTTATTAATTTTAATTTTTTTTATTAATTTGTAGCTGACATTTTTTATTAATTTATTTTTTTCATTTTATTGAAATAATGGTTTTGTTATTAATTTTAATTTATTTATTTCATTTTAGACGAATTTTTTTTATTAATTTATTTTTTTTCATTTTATTAAAATAGTGGTTTTGTTATTAATTTTAATTTTTTTATTAATTTGTAGACGACATTTTTTTAATTTACTTTTTTCATTTTATTGAAATAATGGTTTTGTTATTAATTTTATTTTTTTTATTTCATTTTAGACGAATTTTTTTTATTAATTTATTTTTTTTCATTTTATTGAAATGAAGGCTTTGTTATTAATTTTAATTTCTTTTTATTAATAGTTTTTTTGTTCATGTTATTAACATGATGGTTTTGTTATTAATTTTTATACCAAATAAGTTTTATTAATTTTTTTTCCTTTTTGTTAAAAGAAATGTATAATTATTAATTTTTAACTTTTTTTATTTCATTTTAGCCAATTTTTTTTTATTAATTTGTTTTTTTCATTTTATTAAAATAATGGTTTTGTTATTAATTTTTATTTTTATATTAATGTTTACATGTATAATATGCACTTTCTAAAAAATTGCATATGGCATCTTCACTTCATAATATAACTCACAAATTTTTATAACATTGTCACTGGTTAATTTTACAGAGGAAAAAAAAAATACTATTCATAATGGTAATACAAAATATTATAACAAAATAAGAAAACAAAATAACCACAACAAAATGAGAAAACAACATAACCATAACAAAATAAGAAAACAAAATAACCACAGCATGTGTGAACCATTTAAACACTCATTGAAACAAGTTAAGCATCATTGTTAGGTGATGGTGGAGGTGGAGGGAAGTAGTGATGGTACACCTGAGTGACTCAATGGCCAATCTAATCAATGCGGTTACTTGTCACTTCATCACGTCTCCCAGAGTCTACATGAAACTCACAAAATTGTTGAATTAGTGAGTTTTGAGCGGTGGCAAATTCATCGAACCGAGTACTCAATGTATTGACCTGATTAGCCATTTGTTGTTCCCATTGTAAGCGCTGATTGTATCGTTCTTGTTTCAACGCTAAATAATCAATCCAGTATTAGGGTTGTTTATTTTGGTGGCATGGCATTGTCATTAGGTTCTTCCTCATCATGTATTGTTGATTTTCAAAATTAACAAAGCCCAGTAAGTTTTCAGCACCACCAGCTCGGGTTGGTGTGTACTCAGAAATTGGTGAAATGATTTTCACATCTACTTCACCTTCAAGGTTGACATGATGCGCTTTGAAAATTTTGGTTAACAAAGCTCCAAAAGGTAGTGACCGACCATTGAGAGTACCAAGATTTGCAACCATCATTTCTTTCAGTAATATGTAGCATAAATCTAATGTTTGTCCAATTTCAAAACAATATAACAAATAACTATTAAAACATGGAACAACATCAAAATGTCCTTTTTTGGGAGTGACATTTTCAACTATCCATCAATGAAAAATACGAATGTGGGGCTTTAAATGTCTTGCTTGCAAATTAGTGCCGGTAAATCGGTTCTCACAAATTGTGGTGCAAACCTCAGTTAGATCACCAACAATGTTAGCTAACTAAGCCTCAGTTTGAAAATGGCATTGCAAACCTCCTGTTTGAACTCCAATAATTTGTGCGAAAGTGTGGGGGTTTAGTGTGATTACTTTCCCTTTCACATGAGAGGTCAGACTACACTGTTCCACTTGTCCCTAAGTAGATCTCAAGTGAAAGTAAAATAAATATACAAGACAAGGATATACCTTATGTGGTAAATTAGTTAAAGGTAACCATCCCATCGTATCAAGCCTGCCAAGCAACAGTGGATCATATTGAGAAGGTAGATTTACCTTTCTCCCCGTAACAATTGGTCGATTAGCAAAATTTGAATAAGCTTGGTTGTGATTGTATGTGAGAAAATCAACAGTTGGATAGCGATGATGTTGTTGCTGTTGTTAACGTTGTATAGGGTTAGAGGTTTCGCCACGTTCAGGTCTCGCTCTTTTTGTTCTCGGCATGATGACTGCAAAAGTTAAGAAAAATGTATCAAAAATGTATGAAAGATGTATAGCAAAATGTATGATATTGGTGTGGGAAAAAAAAAAAAAGGGAACAGATAAGCAAACTGAGCCTCTGCTAAAAGGCAACCAACAGATAATGAAACTGAGCGCAAAAGGCAAGCAAACTGGTGGCAGCTGACTGAAACCAGTTGACCGGCAGGATGAATGGCCGGTTGTCCCGTATGGTGGATTTTTTGCCTTTCTACAACTAAGCTCTGAAGCTATCAAGAATATGAAACTGTGGTTCAAACTAACCTCTTATGAAAGCTCTTCTCTCTTCTTCTACACGGATATCTACGCTGAATGTAGTCAATATTGTAGGGTGAAGAAGTTGCTGAAATTGTTGGAATGAGGTGGTGTAGTTAAACAAATGCAGAGATACTGACTTATATAAAGGCTCAGGTCCAGAAGGTGTTTTTTTTTTTTTTTTCATCCAATACTGACTTATAGCACTTCTTATTTACTTTTCATTTCTTTCGTATACTGATCACTGACAATCTGTGGCTCGTTTTTTTCTTTTTTTCTTTTCCTTTATCGAACAGTGACCAACTGACACCTAGAGGAGAGAGTGGGGAGCTTCTATATGCACACACCATATCCTCTCTTTCTACACACTTAATGAGAGAGTGTGTTGGGAAGTTGTGTGTGAAAGATGTGTATAGAGAGAGAGTGGTGTGTGTAAATAAATGCTCCCGAGAGAGTGGGTCTATTGAATGAGTGAAATTACACTATTGCCCTTTTCATTTTATACTTACATAGCAACTTGGCATTCTATGAAAGAGGGGTGAGTTGGTCATTTTGTAGACAAATATCACTCAATGGCCCCCAATAATACGAGCTTCACGGGTGGGTGAGAGTTAGGAGTGAGGGACAATAATGAACCTACAAAAAGATACAACATGAAGGATTTTTTTTATTAAATTAATAAAATTTAACAAATGAAAAAATGTTGATAATGTTTGGTAACGTTTATGTTTTGGTTTGTATTTACAAAAATTAAACAAACTGATTTTTGTTAATTTTTATCAATATGTAATCTCCAAACGTGTTGACTTGAACAAAATTTTTGAAAAATATTAAAAACGTATTGCACAAAATGTTTGTACAGGCCTAAAAAATGAATTAACAAAAAAATTAATTGACATAAAATAATTGACATAGAAGTTATTTCAAAAAAAATTATTTGAAAAAAAAAAATTATTCAAAAAAATTACTTAAAAACAACTAATTGGAAAAAAAAATCATTTTTTTATTTGAATATTTTAAAAATAGTTTGGTTATGACTGTTGATCAAAAATTCGAATATCGAGTTATGAATTATGTGTTTGATTATCAATTATAGGTTGAATTAAGTTTTAAAAACTATTTTGAAAACTCATCACCAAACAAATTTTCTTATTTCACATGTCACATCAAATTTTCAAAACTCAATTCCGCATACAATTCAATATTCAATTCAACACTCTATTCAAAAGCCATAACCAAACAAATTTTCTACACTCAAATCATAATTCAACAACTCACAAACTCAAAATACAACTCCTACTCTCAAATTATAGTTACAAAACTCTAACAAACGCAACCGAATGTATTATGGGAATTAAGGGGTGTGAATTAAAAATAATAAAATCAAAAAATCAAAATTATGTGTGATATGCACTGTATGGACTGAGAGATTGTGTTGTGCAAATAGAATCTTCCATACGATGGGCGATAAAAAAAAAAAGAAAAGAAAAAAAGAAAAAAAGAAAGAAAGTTCACTTAAATGGTAGACTTTGGGAGAAATCGATTTAGTAGCATTTAGGAAGTCACTGCATGCAACATCATGGAAAGGGATTTCCAACAACTTCAGTTTTGGTGAAATTCTTTCTTTTAATCTCATTCAAAAATAAAAAGAGAGAGAGAAGTCTCGCCAGAAAACCACTTTTTGTCACTTTGCTTTGAGCTAAAAGACTAAGCAAGCCATGCAAAATGGAATTGAGAATAATTTGTTAACCATAAAGATAAAAATGAGTGGTGGGGAATTTGACTTCATCTAGTTAGTTCGAATATCTAATTATATATATATATATATATATATGCATTTTAGTGAAATGCAAAGAAAATGAGTTATTAGTCGTAACAACTTGAAGTAGTAAATGTTTTTTGAATCAAGTATAATTAAAATTGAACTGTATCTTTCGTGAAGTATGTGAAGTCCGTTTATACTCTAAGAGCCTCTCAAAGGGATTTTTTAAATAAGACTTGTTAGTTAGTATAACTAATATTATTATATTTTAGTTATTCCAATGGATTAGTAATAGCTATTTTAATAAAATTCTATAAGGGTAGCTGCATTTAAAGAGTCTTTAAGAGATTCTTTAAACAGTTTGTGTCCATAAAGAAGTAAAATAAATAGTAGTGTTGGGGTAAATACATATACAGGGAATTAGGCAAAATAAAGAATTACATTTTTATATTTTAACTGGTAAAAAATAGAGAGTATAATTGGAGTTGCTCTAAATAAAAAATTTTAAAGTTGAATTTTATCTTTTAAGGAGACATTAATTATGCAATATCAAATGCATTAAGTAGGAAAAGCCAAATTGGTCATTCAAAAATATAATCCATAAATCAGTAAAGTTGCTTGAGCATCATGTTTGGTTTGATTTTTAAAAACTTGTTTTAGAATTTTTTTTTTAAATTAAAAAATAAATTTGGTGAAAAAAATCAAAAACACTTATCATTTTTATATTATTTTATTTTTTAGAAGGTCAGAAATAATTTTTAAAAATTTAAAAATATTTTTTTAATATTTATTTTTATCAAATTTGTTTCCATATTTTTTTTAAAAAAAATTCTGAAATTTTTTTTCTCAAAAAGAGACCAAACAAGGAAATGTGTGAATGTATGGGTAGTGTAACTTTCTCAATTATTGTATTCCTTTATAGGGATTAGGTGCAATTTGTCTTGGCATTGTGATCCAGTTATGCCATCTTTGAGTTGTCTATTTATATGTTGGAAAATGATTTGTCCCTATAATTTTTTCCCCCGTATCCCCCGAAATCACAGAGAAGAGAAAGAGAGGGGAAAGAGAAGAGAGGGGAAGAGGAGGCAGGTCTCAGCCGTCGCAGCCCTCTGCCTGATCGTCGCAGCCTCCGCCGTCGCCTCCGCCAGATCATCGCAGCCTCGCCTCCGCCGTCGCCTCCGCAGGTCCGCCGTCGCAGCCCCGCCCCTCGCAGCCCCTGCCTCTGCCGCCTCCGCCTCCGCCCCATTTGTTGGGCCCCCTCCAGTCCCTCCTCCCCCTCCAGTCCCTCCTCCTCCCTCTCCTCCTCCCTCCTCCCTCCTCCTTCTTCTTCTTCCATCTTCTTCTTCGTTTCTGATTCAACCAAAAAACAAAAAAACAAAAAAAAGAAGGCAAAAACGACGTCGTTTTTACCTTTAGGGGGATTTAGGGGGCCTGTTTTCGAGCGACGTAGCATTGCTCATAATCTAAATTTGAAAAGCATCTCTTGAGATACTTTTTGAAATCAACTTTTTTCCTTATATTTATGGTTGGTTTGAAATGTTATAAAAAAATATATTTTTTGACTTTATTGATTTATATGGATTGGATTTGGATTGGGTTTGATATGATGTGCTAGAGAGGTGATGTGATATAAATAAAATGATGTGACTTAAATAGGATAGTGACTTTTTGACTTTTTAAATTATTTAGTATATCCCAAACCAAGCCTTAAGTTGCAATAAGTTAGAAGTTACTACATGGTAAGTTACACCAAACACACTATTTCAACTTAAATTAAGTTAAAAGCTGAAATAAGTTTTTTTAAGTTACACCAAACACCCATAGTATCTCAAATAGCTAGACAAGTTACCAAATAATAGACAAAGGCCTCGTTTGGGAAGCGATTGATTTAGTCAAAAAGTCAAAAAGTTACTAAATTAGCCAAAAAGCCAACAATTCATACCAAAAAGTCAAAAATTCTCTTTTCTCTCAACTTTTTGCACATATTTTCGTAAAAAGCCAAAAGTGGTTCTTGTATTTATACTTGCTTTTTGGGCCTCGGGGCCTGAGCCTACTTTTATCCCATTCCCCTTTTATTTATTCGGAGCTACTGATCCCCGGCTATTCGGCCTTCCTAACGTATTCGGCATCCTAGTCACGTATTATGGAGCCAAATAATATCTGATTTCTGGGGTACGCACCTTCCGACTCATTTATTTATTCGGCTCCCACAATTGCCCCCCAAGCACTTTACCAACGACAGTTCGCTGGAGTGCTTGGTTCCGAATTTCGAAAAGCCAGAGCCAAAATTCGGCGGTTGGCCTCATCCTCTTGCGGATATCTAAGCGCACCCCTTTCGGTTGTCGTGTCGACTTCCCACCCTCTCGTACGTGTCTATTTATTGCGATTTAAAATTTTGACGTCCTTTCGAGTATGTATTTTATGACGCTCGTCGCTGGATTGCCTTTTGAATCGTCCCTGCAACTCTCTTTTCCGATATCCTCTTTGTCCTTTGTAAGTTCTCTCCTTCCTTGCTTCGAAGACTCTTTCTGGTTTATTCCTTCCTTGGCATATTCTTATAAACTGTAGGGTATGGCGAAACATTTAAAAGACCTCCTCTCGTCAGATCGAATTACTGGCTTTAAACGCCATTTCTCCATTCCTGATGATGTCCGTCTGTCATTTGTGGCAGACGACACTCTTGATATGGAGAGGGAGGACAAAACCTCGATTGTCTTTCCTCTTTTGTCAATCGTAAAGGGTGGAGTCCGTTTTCTCCTTCACCCGTTTCTTAGGGCTGTGCTTCGCCATTGGGGTTTAATCCCTTCCCAATTCAATGTGAATTTCTTTAGAATTATAGTGGGGGTTATAGCGCTCAACCGTCACCTTAGAATTAACCTTGGCATTCCAGCCATCCGGCATTGCTATGCCTTGGCTAAGTCTTCTGGTCGGCACGGGCGTTTCTTCCTTAGGGCCAAGGATATCGACCATCAGCTAATTACTATGCTTTTCAGTTCTGGGAAATGAGTTGATGATGTTATGGTCGTTGTCCAGGGTAACTGGGAATTTGGCGAAGGAGAGGATCACGTCAACCCTATTCCTAGACGGAGGGCGAGCCAGGTGGCCGATTGCCTTCTCGCTTTATTATTTGTTCATTTTTGTTGTAAAGCCTCTTCTTTGAAATGTTACGGCTTGGCTTGTGCGGGGAACGATTTGAAGAAAGTCCTGTCTTCGACTGACGACGCCGTTCTTTCGGATATCAAAGTCGCGCTCAAGTATTTCGGCCGTCGAAGTCTTCAGAAACAAGGGAGGGCGGCCCACGTTCTGCTTCGTTACGAGCCGACATATACGACCTTCTCGGCGGCGGAAAATATCCCGGTTCCGGAGGGTGAAGATTGTCTTATCGCTCTTATTTTGTCTGACTTCAAAAACTTGAGGCATGTTGGTTTTGAAGGGTCTGATTCGGAGCGGGATATACCTAACGTTACCGAATCAGATCAGTACGAAACCGAGTCTGACGAGGTATTGAATTCGACCGATCCTCCATCCACTTCGGGCCGAGGGGATCTTTCACTTGACGACGTTTTTCACGGCTTAGGGGATCTTCTCACCGCAAGCCCCGAAGACATGGCCGGGTTAAGCCTAACAAAACTTGCTAGGAAGGCGCATGCGGAAAGGTTGGCTATGCGGCAAAGATCGGAGGCCCTTCCGTCTGAAGTACCACCCGCCACCGAATCTCAACTCTCCCTGCCTGTTAGCGAATCAGAGTCCTTGTGCGTTATTGAGGTGGAGACGGCAAAAAATCGAAATGCCGAATCTACTTTGATCGTGCAAGACGGCCAAGAAGTTGAGGAAGAGGCAGAGAAACGCCTTGCCGAATTTGAAGCCGGTTCAGAAGAACAAGACGGCAAACGTCCTCGATTAGAGGGATCGAATATGATCGCACCTTTTGTCATTCAGCCGATGATAAAAACATGCCAATTTCTTTTGATACTTCGGCGCTTGAAGATCCAGAAGTCGCATTCAGCTTGGCTACGTCCGTGTCGTTGCCGTCTGACAGAGAGGCTTTCCAGGTGAAACAGATCTGAATGCGACAGCACTAGCCGCCCAATCAGCACTTTTGGCACATATTCGGACTTTGCTTCACTTAATCCAAATACTGTTGAAGTTATGGTTTTAAATTCTTGTTTTGCAAACCATCGGAAGGATAGCCGATATGGGCCGTCGCCGTCGCCATCGCGACGCCGTCAAACAGATTGGTCGTTTACGAAAGAAAGTTGAGGGCCAGAGGAGAAGGGCCAAGGTCGAAGCTTTGAGGGCGAACAAGGAAGCCTCAAGGGCCGAGGCCGAGGTGGAGAGGGCTCGTAGCGCGGATCAATTAAGATCGGATGCCGAGAAGGCGGCGGACGTGAGCGAAGATGCGCTCAAATTGGCCCAGAAGGCGACGAAGGAAACAGCCGACTCGGAGGCTTCCAAAGTATTCGAGGCGGGAAAAATGCTAGACTCACCGAGTATTTGGACCAAGTCCCCAAGTTTGAAAATCAGGAATTCAAACATGGCTGGCACAAAGCCCTTGCTGCTGCTAAAGTTTCATTGATTACGCCAATACCATATAAGCAAGTGGATGTTGAGCCATTGGAGTCTAATTCCGATGCCTGATTTGGGCGACTGACATAGTTTTTAGGATGTCGAATGTATTTTTACAGTTTTTAATTTGGTACTTTTCATGTGTTGCTATAGTCATAGTTTTTTGCTAAGCATTTTCATGCGGGCTTGTAGCTTTTTGTTTAGTAATTTGCGTATATAAAATTTCATGAGTTGTGCTCAACTTGCTAAGGAAAATGTTGTTGATGAATGATATTGCTTTTGGTTATAGTTAGATCGGCTGCTTAGCTTAGGTATTTGGCCGACCAGATTAGTAAATCTACCCTTGCCTTAGCCAGGGCGCGAGCTTGTGAAGTCGAATGGGCCTAACTCGTGGGCTGGCTGAGGCACAGATTGATCGGCGCTTGCGCTTGAAAACATGGCCAACCAGATTAGTAAATCTGCCCTTGCCTTAGCCAGGGCACGAGCTTGCGAAGCCAAATGGGCCTAACTCATGGGCTGGCTGAGGCACAGATTGATCGGCGCTTGCGCTTGAAAACATGGCCAACCAGATTAGTAAATATGCCCTTGCCTTAGCCAGGGCGCGAGTGTAGACGCGCCCGCGAAGGGGGACCTCGCTGCTACAGTTCGGACTCGCGATTTTCTGTTGTCGCGGTTCTTAATCTGAACCAAAGAGTCCAAATCTGGCAAATCGTTTTGAGAAACAGATTTTTGAAAAAGTAGTGCCAAACATGGACTGCTTTGCCAGATACAGAGTCGCCACCTAAATATTTTAAAATGGGGGAATTTAGGAAACCCTGACTCAGTGCCGAAGGCCACATGTCCGTCATCACCGAAGTTGTCTCGGCTCGGGAGCTAGGGTACGATCGGGGAAGGTCAGCTATGAGCACCCCCTTTCGCCCAGTCCGAAGACCGGCCTCTACTAACCGTGATATCCAATTTTGAAAACGTTATGTGTTCTTATTCCATTTATTAGCCTAGAATTACTACG
>NW_021026249.1:644891-655729 GCF_004153795.1 Camellia sinensis | reverse complement strand
GACCGCGCAAAACATTTTTTGAAATCTTTTAAGAAAGCGACTAATCGCTCGCGCTAAAGTCGGTGTGGGACCAATCTGGATCAGGCCAGGGTCCTTCTCAGTACTCACGCCGACAAGCATGATTTCATTCATAAAGAGGCTTAGCACGCCTCTCTTTCTCTCAAAATTGATCAAAATTTGCAAAACCCGAGGAATTCCTTCCTCTTCGTTTTTATCACCGCAGTGTTCAAAAGGTTTTTTTTTTGAAAAACTTAGGTCAATGCAATGAGTTTGGCGCGCAGGAGAGCAGGCGAGATGTGTTGTCAACCCAATCAAATTCTCTAGCACTTATGTTGAAAGCAAGCACGAAGTTGAGATAGCAACAGCTGTTTTGTTCAGATTTGTTGGTGCAACTGGCCCCTCGGCAGAAACAGACTCAAAACAAAAACAGATAATTACAAGACAAAACGGTGTTCGGGACAACAACCCCAGAATCACCTGGTATTATATACAAAGGGGACTGACTCGACACAACAAGACAGACCCTTAAGCAAAAAGACTGACTCAAGACAAAGAGACAGACTCAAACAAAAGACTGACTCGATATCCAAGCCAGGATTTACAAAACTCGGTTTCACCGATGCCCAAAAATGCGTGCCAGACGCTACATCCAAAATATACCAGATGTCGCCCGCAGGCGGTCCACTTCACATACTCGCAGTATCTGAGCCCTCGAAATCCAACAACTGGGTGGTGACGGACTTGGCCGGGGTGGGTCGGAGGATAACCTTGTTATCGATCAAATCCTGCACTTCATGACGAAGGCGGGAACATCCATCGGTACTGTGACTGGACTGTTGGTGGTACGCGCAGTACAAGGTAGCATCATGAGTGGCGGGGAGATTCTTCGGGAGTGGCCGGGGCTCCAAAGGCTTAAGATGCCCATTCTTCGCCAATATTAGCAATGCCCTAGACAAAGGCATGTGGAGGTCGTGAAAGACCCTGCGCCCTCGGGGCAGGTACTTTGAAGTTTGAGGATTCTTGCCAGAAGTGCTAGCGAAAGGGTCGGCTGGCACTACCTTGGCTTTTTGACCCTTTCCCGGTGCAGGGTTGGGAATGACAGGAATTGCCTGGGCATGACGGGGCCCATCCCGATTTTCTACCTGGCTTGAACTGCCTTTGATTGGAGTGGGGAAAGCATCATCCACAGCTTAGGTCACGATTGCAGATATTTGTTGCTTGTTCATCCCTCTGACTTTCAGAGCCTCGACTGCCCACAGCAGTTGTTCAATAGGATCGGCATCTACCTTTGCCTTGTCCTGTTCTTGAGTAGAGAGAGAGAGAGCTCGGTTGTAGTTGTCTGTTGCTTTATCATCGAGGTTGCAGAGGAGAACAAAATTAAGCCACGTGAATCAGTGGCGTTTTATCTAGCAGCTATGTTCCCTTGACAGTAGATGATGCACGAGAAAATGAAGATGAGAAGCCACGTGATGGGTATGTTGATTATATAATAAAATAAAAGTGAGTGGATGATATGGTGCAGAGTGGCATGTAGCAGAGTGGCATGTATTGGTGCCTGGCACCCTGTCCGAGAAGCATGCACTGGTGGGGCAAAAGTGGGTGGTGGATGTTGTGGGATAAGATTTTATAATAGCATTGGAAGCTTGGTTGGGTTGTGTGTGGTGGTTGCTAAATTGATGGGCTGACATATGTCGGTATAATATATGATAATAGCATGGGTGGGGAACATGGGTTTGATTAAAGAAATAGCTATTATCAACATGGCAAGCAATGGCCCACCAAAAAAGAGGCAACCCAGAGTCCAATTCTTTTCCCTTGGCATCTCTGTAGTTGGGAGTGAAGAGAACAAGGTACTCTTCATCAGGCAATCCACAGTGCTTCAAAACTTTGTTCCGGGCTTGGATTTCTGGTTTGGAGATGAAACTCCCCGGAAACGACGATTTCTTGGTGAGAGTATCAAGCAATCTTGATGGCTCCAACTGGGTGTTGTCTAGGTCAGGGAGATTGCTTCCGAATGAGGGTGGAGACGGCTCTCGGAGACTGCACCGGGGCGACTTCCGTTTGTCATCGATTAGAAGATTGGATGGCTCTTCTTTGATACAGAGATTGTAGAGGTCAGTCTTCTCTCCTCCTTCAACTAGAGCATTGGAGTACTTCGGGTACTTGGCTAGGACATATTGTTCAACATATTGCATTTTCAGTTGGTGTGATTGGGCCTGACCATCTTAGGTCAAGACCATGGAGTGTCGATATGGCTTCTGCTATTATGTGGGCAAGAATCACTGTATGTGCTTCCTTGAAGACCATGCTGCTTGGTCTGCCATTTTGGGTTGGTGACTTGGGATTGGAAGCAAACAAGGACTTTCGCATATCACCTTCCACTGTGGCCTTAGATCCTCTATGCAGTTTGATCTGTTTATTGAAAGTGTTGTTGAAGAATCTGCCATTGAAGAAGAAATGAAGGAAATTTGGGTTTGTCCGGCGGGCGGCCAAGGCGAGGTTGCCGCTCGCCGGTGAAGCGGAATTACTAAATTGTTTAACCTTGCTCTGATACCATGTAAAAATAAATGTATAGAGAAATAGAGAGAATAAATTATGTATTGATTGATTTGTTGATTTTTTGTATTACAATGATTCATGATTCCTATATATAGAAGAGGATGGGTGTGTAGTAGGTAAGGAGTAGGTGAAGTGGAGGTGGTAGTGGTGTAGTGGGTTAGGTTTAGTGGAGTAGGTGAGGTGGTAGTGGTGTAGTGGGTTAGGTTTAGTGGAGTAGGTTTAAGTGGGTGAAGTAGGTGGAGAGTAGGTGGATTTTAACAGAAGTCATAAATGGAATGAAAACGCATCTTTAATGGAAATTTCCACTACAATTCTTTGGTGACTAGGTCACTTTGCTGAGGTTTAGTCATATAAAACTTAAAAGCTGATAGTTCCTCTCATTGATAGTGTTTGCAAAATTTAGTATCTACTTGATGACTTCAACTGATTGGACTAGTTTATTTATTCACAGTTAGGGGTTGTTTAGGATGTTCTAAATAAGTATACTTTTTGACTTTTTATAAAATATGGGTTGTGTTTGAAATGATGTGGTAGAGAGGTGATGTGACTTAAATAAAATGATGCGACTTAAATAGGATAGTGATTTTTTGACTTTTTGGCTTTTTTAAGACATCCCAAACAAGGCCCTAGTTTACATAAGCTATCTCAACAGTCATTCAAGCTGTTGCCTAGATATCTTCTTGTTCCAGCTTGCTTATGTGCTTGCCATGATGTCTCTCGATAATGCACATGGTCAGAATACATTTCAATTGCTGGTAGACTCTTGAGCAATAAAATGTGAATCGTCCTTTATATGTTCTTTTGTATCTTCAGGAATGGTCATTGACATCTTTTGACTATTAACTATATGTTGTTTTGGTGTACGAATAACTATAACACAAATTAGATACTTTTTCTAAAAAGGCCCTGATTTCTGTAATTACAAAATTTTGGGCAAATTACAAAAAACAACCTTAGGGTTTCGCGTGTTTTTAATTTAAACCCTAGGGTTTTAATTTTAACAATTAAAATCCTAATGTTACTTCCGTATCACAGTTTAGCCCCCCGTCCATCTTCGTCTGATTGAACTAATGAAAATCTCAGTAAAATTTTCGAACACATGTTCAAGCCCTTGTGTCTCCCTCATTGTAACTCCATTTCACCTTATTTTCATGTTGTTGGATGCACCTCATGCCCTATTTTTCATTTCACCCCTCATACGCCTTGTTCCACCTCTTTTTGCGTGCCATCGAAGCTCTGAAAGTTGGTCAAAATAAGATTTTTCTCTCTTTTTATTTATTTATTTATTTTCTTCTTCTATCTTCTATCTCCATACTTCTTCCTCCCTCCTTCCTTCTTCCTCCTTCCTTTCCCTCTTCCTTCATGGCCCTTCCACTGAACTCGTGGTGGCCACTGAACCTCCGACCTTCCTCCTTCCTTTCCCTCTTCCTTCATGGCCCTTCCACTGTGGCGGCGCTGTCGAGTGGTGATAACAATCTACCATGACATGCATTTTGGTTACCACCCAAATGAGGTTCTTTTTGCACATCTCCGGAGTTGCACCAAAGCCATCACCAAAAGTCTTGCACCCTTCGCATGGTTAAGAGTTGTTTCCTGCAAAAAGAGCTTATGCTTATGAAGAAGTGAACAAAGCTTAACATAATGGTAATGATGATGGTAATAACAATAATAAAAATAATGCAGTGCATGTGTTCTTTTAGCATTCTAGTTGCTTCTTTTCTTGGCTACAAAACTAAGCCAAGAATATTCTTTCTAGTACAAAATGAAACTAAAGTTTTAACCACATCTGCAAATGATTCATTAATGTCTCTATAGAAGCAGTTCAATCAGCCCCTACATCAAGCATCATCCATTGCTTTGAGAGAAGTTTTGAGAGAAAACATGACCATCGTGAACGATTTTCCCAAACCAAATGGGTTGGTGAGCATGTCAGGCCGCCTTGGTTTCCAATCAAGTTTCATCCATTGCTTCTCCATTGCCAAGAATATACCTATCAGCACTTGACGACACCGCCACCGTCACAGGTTCGGTGGAAGGGCCATGAAGGAAGAGGAAAGAGAGAGAATAATTGTGAAAATGAAGGAGGAAGGAAGAAGTACGGAGATAGAAGATAGACGAAGAAAGAAAGAATGAAAAAAAAAAAGAAAGAAGAGAGAAAAATCTTATTTTTGGCCAATTTTCGGAGCTCCGACAACACGCAAAAAGTGGTGGAACAAGGCGTATAAGAGGTGGAATGAGGTTATGAGGTGAATCCAATGACGCAAAAATGAGATGAAATGGAGTTACGACGAAGGAGATATAAGTGCTTGAATATGTGCGTTTGAATATGAAAATTTTGCTCAAAGAGAAAAATTTTATTTTTGGCCAACTTTCAGAATTTCAACGGCACGCAAAAAGTGGTGGAACAAGGCGTATGAGGGGTGGAATGAAAACTAGGCCATAAGGTGAATCCAATGACAGAAAAATGAGGCAAAACAGAGTTACGACGAGGGAGATATAAGGATTTGAATTTAAAAGAAGGAAGAAGATGAAGTGAGACAAAATGGACAAAGATTGACGGAGTGTTTACATTGAAATACGAATGAAACTCCAAGGTTTAATTTGTTGAAATTGAAATTTTGGGGAGAGTATTTACATTGAAATACGAATGAAACTCCAAGGTTTAATTTGTTGAAATTGAAATTTTGGGGAGAGTATTTACATTGAAATACGAATGAAACTCCAAGGTTTAATTTGTTGAAATTGAAATTTTGGGGAGAGTATTTACATTGAAATACGAATGAAACTCCAAGGTTTAATTTGTTGAAATTGAAATTTTGGGGAGAGTATTTACATTGAAATACGAATGAAACTCCAAGGTTTAATTTGTTGAAATTGAAATTTTGGGGAGAGTATTTACATTGAAATACGAATGAAACTCCAAGGTTTAATTTGTTGAAATTGAAATTTTGGGGAGAGTATTTACATTGAAATACGAATGAAACTCCAAGGTTTAATTTGTTGAAATTGAAATTTTGGGGAGAGTATTTACATTGAAATACGAATGAAACTCCAAGGTTTAATTTGTTGAAATTGAAATTTTGGGGAGAGTATTTACATTGAAATACGAATGAAACTCCAAGGTTTAATTTGTTGAAATTGAAATTTTGGGGAGAGTATTTACATTGAAATACGAATGAAACTCCAAGGTTTAATTTGTTGAAATTGAAATTTTGGGGAGAGTATTTACATTGAAATACGGCACCTCTCATGACACACCCTCATATTACTTGTCATTATTGTAGAAAGAAATGTTATTATATATCTTATTGTCCATTCAAAAAGAATATGAACATGGAAATTAAAAGATTTGGACTATTAAGGGATCTAACAAAACTAACCAAGAAGGACCCAAGAAACTATGGGTACCAAAAACCAACACTTGATTGTCATCTTAGAGGTTTGCTTTAAGTCCAAAGCTAAAGAAGGGAAGTGGTACCTTGATAGTGAATGTTCCAGACACATGACCGGAGATAAATCATTATTTACTAAACTATCATCGAAAGATGGAGGATTTGTTACTTTTGGAGACAACAAGAAAGGAAAAATCATCGGTATTGGTGGCATCGGTATTTCTCCTAACCCTTCTATTGAAAATGTTTTACTTGTTGATGGACTTAAGCATAACCTACTTAATATTAGTCAATTATGTGATAAAGGTAATCAAGTTATTTTTGATAAATTACATTGCACAATTGAAAGCACAAATGATCATAAAGCTTTATTCATTGGTAATCGCCATGATAATGTTTATGTTTTTCATCTTAATGATCTCTATGCTAGTGATGTTAAATGTTTATATGTTAATAATGAAAATAATTGGTTATGGCATAGAAGACTTGGTCATGCTCATAAGGATTTAATTGCTAAACTTTTGAGAAAGGATTGGACTTCCAAAAATTAAATTTGAAAAAGATCATCTTTGTAGTGTTTGTCAACAAGGAAAACAAACTAAAACATTATTTAAATCAAAATCTCATATTTCCACGACTAGACCTTTACCACTATTGCATATGGATTTATTTGGTCCCTCAAGGACATCTAGTCTAGGTGGTAAACATTATTGTCTTGTTATTGTTGATGATTATTCAAGATTTACATGGGTTATGTTTTTAGCACACAAAGATGAAACCTTTTCTTCTTTCACAAATCTCTGTCGTAGAATTCAAAATGAAAAAGCTTTCTTATTACTAATATTCGAACCGACCATGGTAGAGAACTTGAAAATAAGAAATTTGAATTGTTTTGTGATGAACATGGCATTGGACATAATTTTTCAGCACCTAGAACCCCTCAACAAAATGGTGTAGTAGAAAGGAAGAATAGAACTTTAGAAGAGATGAGTAGAACAATACTTTGCGAAAATAATCTTCCTAAATATTTTTGGGCCGAAGCCATTCACACCGCATGCTCTATTTTAAATCATGCATTAATTGGACCTATTCTCAAAAAGACTCCTTATGAACTTTGGCATAATAGAAAGTCCAACATTAGTCACTTGCATGTTTTTGGTTATAAATGTTTTGTGCACAATAATGGTAAGGATAACTTCGGTAAATTTGATTCAAAATCTGATGAAGCAATTTTTCTTGGCTATTCCTTAACTAGCAAACCTTATCGTGTTTTTAATAAAAGAACTCTTGTTGTGGAAGAATCTATACATGTGGCATTTAATGAAACTAATATCTCTGCTCAAAAGCAAATTGTTAGTGATAATATAGATTTGGAACCAAATGTGGAAGATTCAAGTATCTACAAAGAAGAGAATCAACCATGTAAGTTGAACAAAGAGATTGAACAAACTATTCTCCCACCTCAAGAAGAAGGAGTAAACAATGATGATTTGCCAAGAGAATGGTAGTTTGTTCATAATCACCCTAAGGATTTAATCCTAGGTGACCCTACAAAAGGTATTGAAACTCGCTCTTCACTTAGAAACATTTGTAGTAACTTGGCTTTTCTCTCACAAATTGAGCCTAAAAACTTTCAAGAAGCCGAATTCGATGAACATTGGATGATAGCTATGCATGAAGAGCTTAACCAATTTGAGAGAAACAAAGTGTGAGAACTTGTGCCAAAACCTAAAGATCATACCATTATCGGTACCAAATGGATCTTTCGAAATAAACTTGATAAATCCGGCACAATTATAAGAAACAAGGCTAGACTTGTTGCACAAGGATACAATCAAGAAGAAGGTATTGATTTCGATGAAACCTTTGCTCCGATTGCTAGATTAGAAGCCATTCGCATGTTACTTGCATTTGCATATTTTAGAAATTTCAAACTTTATCAAATGGATGTAAAAAGTATCTTTCTTAATGATTTTATAAATGAGGAAGTTTATGTTAAACAATCCCCAGGTTTTGAAGATCATGCTTTTCCAAATCATGTCTTTAAACTATCAAAAGCTTTATATGGTTTGAAACAAGCACCTCGTGCATGGTATAAACGATTAAGTAAATTTTTGATTGAAAATAGTTTTTCTAGAAGAACGATTGACATAACACTTTTTGTTAAAACTAAAAATGATGATTTACTTATTGTGAAAATATATATGGATGACATTATATTTGGTGCTACTAATGAAACCTTGTGTAAGGAATTTGCTAAGTGTATGCAAGGTGAGTTTAAGATAAGTATGATGGGGGAGCTAAATTATTTCCTTGGGCTTCAAATCAAACAATGTAAGGAAGGAATTTTTATCAACCAAGCTAAGTACACAAAAGAACTACTTAAAAAGTTTGGTATGTATGACTCAAAAATAGCTGGAACACCTATGAGCACATCCATTAAGCTAGACAAGGATGAAAAAGGTAAGTCCATTGATCAAACAAAATATCGAGGTATGATCAACTTACTTCTTTATTTAACTGCAAGTAGACCCGATATTATGTTTAGTGCTTGCATGTGTGCTAGATATCAATCAAATCCTAAGGAATCACATCTCAGTGCTGTTAAAAGAATTTTTAGATATCTTGTTGGCACTCAAAATTTGGGACTGTTTTATCCTAGAAGTGTTGCATTTGATTTAATTAGTTACTCGGATGCCAACTTTGTCGGATGCAAACTTGATAGAAAAAGCACCAGTGGCACTTGTCACTTTCTTGGTAACTCATTAGTATCTTGGTTTAGCAAAAAATAAAATTTTGTTGCTTTATCAACGGCCGAAACTGAATATATAGCTTCCGGAAGTTGTTGTGCCCAAATACTTTGGATGAAACAACAATTGGAGGATTTTTATTTGCATTATGATCATATCTCTATTAAATGTGATAATACTAGTGCCATCAATTTAAACAAAAATCCGGTTCAACACTCACGAACAAAACATATTGAAATTCGACATCATTTTTTAAGAGATCATGTTCAAAAAAGGGATATTGTACTTGAATTTGTAAACATCGACAAGCAAATGGCGGATATTTTCACAAAACCCCTAAGCGAGGATCGCTTCAATTTTATTTGTGGCGAGCTTGGAATGTCGATTTCTACTTTAAAGTTTTGTTATGACTGTGAAACTTGAATTTTTGTTAAAATGATATATGTGTATTGCTACATTGATATGAAAACATTTATATTAGTTGCATGCTCTCAAGTCCTTCATACATTTATTATCCTTAAAAGTTTGATATTCTCAACTGTGTAATTTTTTTGGGGGTTCTGTATCTTGAGGTAAAATTAATTTTGCATACATTGATTTTTTTTAAAACCCTCATGGTATTTTTTTGCATTACCCTTCCAGCAACACCGACGTCCTATTAAATATAATTTTTGCTGGTATTATTTTATTTTAATTTATTTTTTATTGCTATTAAGCTTAATATCTTTTATTTTATTTTATTTTTGTTTTACTAATAGGCTTCATTTCATTTATTATTGTTTTTCTTTTCTTTTCTTTTCTTTTCTTTATTTTTTTTATTTTATTTTTTTTGTTGTTTTGCCCTGAGGCTTAATTTTGATTTATTTTTTTTCTGCACTTTACTTTCATCTTCAAGGGATTACATTAAACATAAAAACAAACACAAATCAAAATATACATATTTTCATAAATAAATAAAAACAAAACAAAACAAAAACAAAAACAAAAACAAAAAATTCCCTTCATTTTTTCGGCCATTGGCCGACCTCACTTACTCGCCTCTTCCACCGCTCTCTTCTTCTTTTTATCACTTTGGGCGACGCTTGGCGTCCCTACCCTCATGCTTTCATCGAGATCAAGCACTCCCCGCCAACTATCAAAAGCCAAGAATGACGTTGCTCCAAATCGGGCCATGGAGGTGGTCTTCCGTTTAAGCTCTTTATTTTCAGCCTTCAGTGCACCTATCTCTGCTCGTGCATCCTTGTACATGCACTGGAGCAGAGAGAGTTGGGTGTTGACTTGATGGAGCTCACTCGTCCTATTCTGCAGTCGGTGAGCCAATTTTGTGACTGCAGTCACCGTCTCCATACAGGACGTCAGTGTGAAATGATTGGCTTCAATGTCTAATTGAGCTACCATTATTTGCTCAATCGACATCATAGGAACGTTGGGAAGAGTAGGAGTCGGGGCACTCGGCCCCACAGCCCTTACAGGATCATTCAGGTCCGGAAAAAGAATAAGGGGACGGGACAAGGCCATATAGTAGGAGAGAGAGATGTAATCGAAAGGAGGGTCGTTTTTGGCAGCCTTTCTGCTCTGTTCAGTCTCTATGTTCTATCTCTCTCACGCAGAAGACGAAAGGGATGGAAGCGAATGAGGAAGAAGAAGGCGAAGAGAGTGATTAAGAAGAAGACGGGGGAGAAGACGACAAGAGGGAGAGAGAGCCGAGGCAGCTGATTGACCCGTCTCGCTTTTGTCGGTCAGCTGATGCAAAAGCGAGGACGTGTGTCCAACGTGATTTTCGACGGAAAAGAGAGAGGCGCGCAAATTGTGTCTATATGTATATATATGTTTTGAATTGTATAGATGCCATTTATCACTATCATTTTCCTCCTCCTCCTCCTCCTCCAGATTCTGACCCATGATTTCCTTTTGATAATGTCACAGGGTGAGAAATTATATGATGTTATATATTATGGTATTATTTTGTTATGATGTTATGTATTATGATATTATTTTCAAATTATGGTATTATTTGAAAACTAATCTGATGATTATGTATTTATAGTTTGATATCTTAGTCTCATATCATGTCTCTAATTAAAGCTTATTTATTACACATATGCTAACCTATGTATTTAGAAATGAATTCAAGAAT
>NW_021026249.1:607863-625064 GCF_004153795.1 Camellia sinensis | reverse complement strand
GCATGTTTTGCTTGTATAGACCGCAAGCAATGCAAATGTGAGATTGGGTGGGAAACATTACCTGCAGTAATAGTGGACTCCCTGCTAATCTGGTCGTCTCATGACGATAAAAGGCGTCTAAGCCCATCAACGTCTCAGCCAGAGTCATGGCAATACAGCTCTTGCCCTCCTTCAAGCTTTGGGCAACCTCGGTCAGCTGGACACTAGACCCTGCGGAGCCTGAGACGAATAGACAATGAGATAGCATGTACAAACAGAGGGCGTGTCGCCGGAAGCCTTGCCAATGATGGTTGTTGCGATCACCGGCAACAGAAAACCGATCGATCAAACTCAGAATATCCAGCATCCCGTCACAAATCAGAGACCGAGTGTCACGCATGCTGAGTCCACACATTCGCCCTAAGGATTGGGCATGGCCAAAATTAAGTTGGGGCAGGAGCTCCTCGTCGCGCTCGGACTCCATTAAGGCTCGGAAATCTTCAAAGGTAGGACATATCTCTTGCCCAGCGAAGCTAAAGACATGTGTCACCGGATTCCAAAACCTTGCCGCGGCATGGAGAAACGGGAGGTGCAATGGGGTACGACCCAGAGTGAATAGTGCATTTATGTCGAAACCCCGGAAATTCAACTTTTCCGAGCCATCCAAGCTAGCAATCCAAGTTGTGAGATTTTGGGCAAGAAACTCTTCCATTAGAGTAAATCAGTGTGGAATTGAGAAAAATTACGAAGCTGGGATCTTTTGTAGGAGATAAGGTTGGGTGGAGGATAGGTGTCAACATTCTGGTGCTTCCCTCATTCATAGCCGGCCGGCTAAACATTCTGCCGACCAGCCATTATCTTTTGCCGACCGAACAAATTTCTGGCCGATGGCTATTCCTTGTGGCCGATGGCCTCTGCCCCTGGCCGATGGGCTTCCTCCTGGTTCCCTGAGCTTTTTATGCTAGGGATTGGGGAACCCCACCACCTCCGATCCCTCCCCCAGTGATCGATTCTTGCGGAGTCACACTTGTCTGCTCATCAGGTTATTGTACATTTGCTTATCGAGTTGTATTTCACTCTCTTTGAGTTTTTGATTTGTCTATCGAGTTGTACTCGCACTTGTTTGGTTATATCATGCCTTTGTTTTGCTTATCGAGTTGTAAGTCAGTTCGCTACCAGATTATTACGATGCAAATACTCGGTGTTCAAAATAGATTCAATTTCGTTCACATTGTGGTATGATACCTTGCGATGCGATGCATAGAGAGTTTACGAATGCAACATCTTTTGAACAAAATGGTTGTTTCATTCCCGTCACGTGCTTTGCAAAATGTGTAATTTTGAGAAAGAATAAAACCTGCCCGAGGCAGTGCAATGTACTTAAACTACCAGTAAAAAGGAAAGTAAAACATAGAATGACAGGGTAGCAAAGTGTCAGAATTGATACCAGTGAAACTCCCCTTGCGGTCAACGCACCTTCCGCGCCTTTGTTCGAGTCAACTACATGGCTTGGCACCTTCATTACTTGAGACCATGCGGGGAAGCACACTTTTGAAACGTGGACCTTCGAGTTGACCTCAAGCCACAACTTCTGCGAACGATGCTCGATACGTACGAAGAACGTCCCTTCCCGTATCCTTTTCATGTCTTAAGGATTCCCACAAATCGTTTCAATTATGCTGTGTTACAGTATTTTACATCCCTGCATTATGAATGATAGGTTTTCACTCACATGTGTTCAAATTTCTCTTTATACACGTTACTTGCGTAGACCGCATGTTTGTAATTAATTTCATTACTTGCATAGACCGCATGTTAATTTCATTGCTTGCGTAGACCGCATGTTAGTTACGTTACTTGCGTAGACCGCATGCTTGTAATTAATTTCATTACTTGCGTAGACCGCATGTTTTGCTTGCATAGACCGCATGTTAGTTACGTTACTTGCGTAAACCGCATGTTTGTAATTAATTTCATTACCTGCGTAGACCACATGTTTTGCTTGCGCAGACCGCATGTTAGTTACGTTACTTGCGTAGACCGCATGTTTGTAATTAATTTCATTACTTGCGTAAACCGCATGCTAATTTCATTACTTGCGTAGACCGCATGTTTTGCTTGCGTAGACCGCATGTTAGTTACGTTACTTACGTAGACCGCATGTTTGTAATTAATTTCATTACCTGCGTAGACCGCATGTTTTGCTTGCGTAGACCGCATGTTAGTTACGTTACTTGCGTAGACCGCATGTTAATTTCATTACCTGCGTAGATCGTATGTTTTACTTGCGTAGACCGCATGTTAGTTACGTTACTTGCGTAGACCGCATGTTTGTAATTAATTTCATTACTTGCGTAGACCACATTTTAATTACGTTGCTTGCGTAGACCGCATGTTTGTAATTAATTTCATTACTTGCGTAGACCGCATGTTAATTTCATTACTTGCGTAGACCGCATGTCTTGCTTGCGTAGACCGCATGTTTGTTCAATTTCATTACTTGCGTAGACCACATGTTTTACTTGCGTAGACCGCGTTCTTATGTTCAATTTCATTTCCTGCGTAGACCGCATGTTTGTAATCAATTTCGTTACCGGCATAGACCGCGTGCTCCACTTACATATCTGTGCCTTCACAGCATTGTTGTGCTTCCCACTTGCTTTGCGTTGTCACGCATTACGAATACACCATTATGCATGTTGCTAACGATATTGTACCTGTTAAGTTTGCTTTCTTTTCAGGCACGATATTATATGTACGGTTCATTTGAGGCTGGTGCAACCAGACGAGCCGCACAGGTATTGTATCCTCCGAGTGAGACGTACCGAGAACTGCATAATTCTCTTACATCCTTTCTGCATGGTAGTGTAGTTTGGTGTATGCTAGCTTAAAACTGTTGCATGTGTGCTCCATTATAGCTTTTCTTCCCATGATCATAAGTTATGCTCGGCTCCGTGCATTGTCTTGCATTTTGCCCCTGCCTTCGGGCGCATATCTTGATTGTCTTGCATGTTTGTCTGAGTCTTCGGCCTTGTCAAAAATGGGTCGTCTCTGGGCTTTGAGGGGCAACTGTAGACACTCCATTTTTGACCGTCCTCAAGACTTGGACGTCACCATTTGAACACCCGGTGATCATCCATGTTTGTGTTCGTTTGGAGTTCCCGGAGGTCTCGGCTACGCGCCTTGCCTCGGGATCTCCAAACTCGCTTGTTTAGTGTTTGGTTTTATACCAAACACTTGTGTTTTGCCTTGGAGGGGCAGGGAATGCCTTGTGAGGCATCCCCACACATCACCGGCTGTTCAGGGGTGCCGCCGGCCTTGGTTCCTTAAAATCAATGGCTGGTCGGCATAATATACTGCCGATCGGCATTTTTCTTTGCCGATGACATCTTTTGCTGGCCGGTGTGACTCCTTTGCACCCTTGAGGCATGGTGCATGCCAGTTGTGCCAGCTGGAATGCACCATCACTCCTCCCCGTGCAGTTTCTGGCTGGTATGAGCCTTTGAACCCCTTTGGATCCTTCTAGAAGGATGAACCCTTGGCTAAGATTCTTGGAGAAGCTTGGCCAGCTGTTTTAGCTTCTCCAAGAAGCCTAGACTCCTTTGCACCCTTTGCCCCTTTCACTTGGCTTCTTGGAGAAGCCAAGAACCATTTGCTTAGGCTATATATAGAGCCCTCCTCCTCCTTTGTTAAAGGTTGGAGTTTTAAACCTAAAAAACCAGAGCTTATATACATATATCTGCTAAATATATCATCTCTCTCTATATTTCCCTTTCTCTCCTCCCTTAGTGTGTGTTTGGTAGCCCAAAAGTGCATTTTGGCCTTACTTTTGCACTAAAACACACACCATTACACCGTGCTCCGAGATTGAGAGGCTTGGGGGGTTGATTCTTGAGTTTTTGGACTGATTTTGATCAAAATAAGAGGGCTGCATTGGCTGTTCTTGAGGTATTCTTCAAGGGTAATCACTTTGCTTTAGTTTCCCCAAACTTGCACTAGTTTTTTACCTATCTTGCTTGCTGATTTAGACTTTGTGCATAACATAAAAAAGGCTTATATTTTCATGCTTAAGAACTTTCATTAAGGTTGTTTTGTGGTTTGAGTTCAAACTCACCCTCTTAGGCCTTATTTGGCCTTTTTGGTGCCTCCTTTGTGAGGCCTTGTTTGCTTGAGTATCTTGGTCTTCTCACCACTGAAAACCAGTGGATTTTCAGTGGTAAGGAAGGTGGTTTGAAGTCTTGTATAGGGGAGGGACACCCCTCTTCCTTCATTGCCTCATTTCCTTGTCTTTTGGCTTAAAGGGTAACATGCATGCTTGATCAAGCATGAGTTCTTCGAACCTGCTTTGTTGCCAATCTGCCTCAGCTATCTGACACTCAACCAATACCCATAATGACGGAACCTCAACTTCAATAGGTAGAACAACCTCTATCCTATAGACCAAGGAATACGGAGTTGCCCCAGTAGAAGTTCAAATTGAAGTCCGGTAGCCCCAAAGAGCAAATGTTTGGTGTCATCTTTTTGTGTTTTGGCTTGTAAGCCTTGAGTATATTGGCCTCTAACATGTGTAGCTTAGACCATCCTCATGATTTGGCATCATTTAGGGTCGTATTTCAGTCCATAAATCATGTTTGTATGTCTGCATATGTGACCTCTTTCATGCTTTGAGGGTGTGCCCTTTTATGCCTGGAAATGAGTTTTGGTGCATGCATCTCATTGGAGCCACTTAAGCTGCCATATTAGTGGGTTTTGGAGTCCATTTTTGCATGCTAAAATTCTGTTTTTTTTTACTTGTCTAATTCATGCCATGAATGGTCATATTGGTGGAAGTAAAGTGCCTCTTTTTGTGCCTTAGCCTTAGGTCCATTGGCTTGCGTGTTGGCATGAGTGTTTGTCCATCATCTTGGGCACTTTTGGCCGCTGTTTTGGGGTGGATTGAGGTCTGCCCCTTTATGGTTTAAGTCCACCATTGCATGCTTATCATATGCTTATTGCTTATTTGGTTCATTAAGGTGTTGTCCCATGCTAGCCTTATGGCATATTGGTCCATATTTGCATCACATTTGCATCTTGCATGCCTAGCATTGTATGTTTGCCATAGTAGTTGCATGGCATTTGGCATGCCTTGCATAATTAGTATCATGTTGCATTTTGAGCCATGTTTGCATAACATGCATTGCATTACTTGGTTTGGGGTGTCAAACCAAGTGTGAGGGTTAAGGAGCGTTCATACTATAAGTGATGTAACGCGTCTTGACTCTCGGTCACCGGGCCCCTTGACTTTGACATGATAGGGTCTTGGTCCTCATTTGTGTGTTGCATGCATTTTTACATCAAGTGGCAACCTTGATCTCTTAGGTTATTCATGCACAATTGATAGCTCGAGGATCGAGGGCCATGCTTCCCTGAGTTCAACACATGATGGGAAACATGACCATGCTCACATGTGCCTGAAATCCCATGCCATATACTATCTGTCCTCTGTTGCTGTCAAAACTGTCTTCTGCAGGAAGTTTCTGCCGACCGGCAGAATTCAATGCCAACCAGCCATTGGTGAATGGCCGATAACCCCAACAGCAGTCGATGGAAACTATATATGGCCGGTGGGAATTTCCTCCAGCCGATGGTATTCTATAGTATGCAAGGAACCTTTCCTGGAACTGTGGCATTGTTCAGAGAAGCAAGGCAGTGAAAACAGAGGCAGTAATGGTATGGTACGGGCTTTCCGGACAAGACGGGTTCGGGCATGCATCACTCGCGCATCCCGAGGCGGGGGCTGTGGCCACCTTTCTTCCTTTTGAATTCATTCTGCTAAGTAAATTAGAAATTCTGTAATAATTTATGTGTTTATTATTCGGACTGTAATATTTATTTGGACCCTCCGAGTGAGGGCAATTGTGTAATAAGTGTACGTAAGTGTGTGTATGTCTTCCAACCCCACGTCTTTCTTCCCTTTTATTTACCCGCTTAAGATGGTAGACTAGGGCATATTTAAATTAGCATACCTTATGCTATGCATGCGTACATTCATACATTTGTCTTGCATGCACCGGGCTCGGCGCATCATTCTAACTGCATTTGTATTCCAAATCCAAATTGAATACATGTTAGTTGTATCATTTCACATGCCATTGTAGATTAGCCGAGCCTATCTTAGTTGCATCCTGTACGTGTTGCATTAGCCCTCTTAACATGAACTAGGATCATGCATGTGATTACTAATTGGTTTCATATTTTTATTTTAAACCAAAGTTTTAAAATGTAAGTTGTCTTTTATAATTAGAACCTGTAATACAAAAGCTTTTTTAAAATCTATGTACCAGTTTTTTTTAAAAAGACAACTTACATTATCCATAATGTTAGAGGTCGTTCTAGCTTAGTATTGCCAAAACCTGTAATACAAAAGTTGACTTTAGTAAATACATATTAATCCAGTAAAGGTTTTGGAATACATAACTTATGTAAATACAAAAGTTATTTTAATTCACCAAGTGAAACCAAATGAAGCAATCAATAGATACTTAAATGGAATCAAACCTATTGATGGCTTAAGCTTTGTTGAATTTAATTGAACTAAAAGAGGTTTAAATGGAATTGAAAAATTTATAAAGTTAATTCATATGACAAACTAATAAAAAATCAACAATCATTTTGAAATCCACAATTAATTCATATGATAAAATATCTCATTCAAGGAATTAAAAATAAATAAATACACAAATATGCAGATGACAAACTAATAACCCAACAATCATTTTTCGCCACCAAAATGAGTTGTGTTTCCAAGAATGTATTTATTAAAATTAACAAATAACAAAAGATTTGCAATCAATCCACAATTTGAAAGTAATAATTTGACTCCAAACATTTTCAGGTATTGGTAACACAATCTAAATCCAAACAACATCAAACGAAAGTAGTAATGAATCTTACCATTTTTCTTACAAATTAATAATTATTAAAATTGTTGATATGCCACATCATCCCAACTTGGCAAAGGGTGCAAATGAGTATAAACATATGCAGTAGTAAAGTCAACAAATATATACTGTTGCACCTGAAGTGGACAAACTCAATCTCACAATTTCAAAAGCTATGAAATTCTCTGTAATTTAATAAAGTCAAACTCAACCACCCCAATCTCACAATTTCAGAAGTTATGAAATTATCCTCTATTTTTTTCAATAATCAAACACCCAGAAAAGCCAAAAACCAGCAAAGTAAGGACCAAAAAAAGTCAAAAAAACCAGCATATTTGACTATCAAAGCCTATTGAAAGTTCATTTAGCAAAGTTGAGAGCTCCATCCACTAAACAGCAAGTTATAGACGGGAGAGAATAACTCGGAACTTAAAGCTCATTATATTTGAGACTCATTATCCGGAACATATTGAACACACTATAGTTGAAACACATTATCATAAAATTAAATCCCACTATATCCCATCACATTTAGACTATAAATCTATATAAATATAACAAATGGCTAGAAATTTTAGAGGTTGATGCAGCTTAGTATTGCCAAAACCTGTAATACAAAAGTGAACTTCACTAAATACATATTAAATACATAGCATATTTTAATTCACCAAGTCAAACCGAACGAAGCAATCAATAGATACTTAACATATTGATGGCTCCTACATTATTATTAGGAACCAAACATATCGATGGCTTAAGCTCTATTGAATTGTATTAAAGCTCATTCAAGGAATTAATAAAAAATCACATAGATATGCAGATGCCAAACTAATAACTTACTAATCATTTCCAGCCACCAAATTTTACTAAAATTAAACAATTTATCAAAATGAGTTGTGTTTCCAACAGAAACTATCAATAAAACACATCAATCACTTAGTATTTTGCTTTCAAGAATCTATTTATTAAAATTAACAAATAATAAAAGCTTTGCACATCTACATAGTTTTAAAATAATAATTTCACTCCAAAAATTAAATAAAATAAATAAATCAATCTGTATGAGGACATTTTCAAGGATTGGAAACACAATTTGACTCCAAAGAACAGCAAAAGAAAATATTAATGAATGTTACCATTTTTCTTAGCAAAGGGTGCAAATGAGTAGACATATATATAGTAGCAAAGGGTGGAAATATATACTTCTGCACCTAAGGTGGACAAAGTCAACCGCTAGGTCAAAAAGCCAACAAATAATTTCATAAAAAATAATTCATCCACCGGGTGGCTAATCATTAAAATGTCTCCAAGATATAACTAAGTTAACCTTTTTTTCACAAAAGATAGATATGATAAAGAAATATTTCAATATACATAAGAAAATAACCTTAAAAGATATCAAAATTGACTTTCCAAGATTGTTTCATTTTTGGGAGAAAAAACAAAAGAGAAGAGGAAAAGATAAAAAATAAATTGGTTTACTTAATTTTTTTTTATCTTCTATAACCATAGATTATTTTTTGCTTCCTCAATTTAAGAAAAGTTATAATACACTTGTCACGAGTCCAAACCGCCCCTAGTAGTTCGGTGCTGTGATGGCTAGTAATCCGAGATTACCGAAGGCCAGCTTTCAAAATTCACACACAACAGAGTATAAATATATGGAGCTCACAAGTATGGGAGCGATACATACAAATCAGATTAGTCCATAAGAGATGTGCATAAGTCAAATGAAATAGCAACCATCTTCATATGGGTTACAACTTAATCACAAATGAAGCAAGGTACAAATTACATCTTAAATTTTAACAACGGGCTTCACAAGCCGACACAAACAAAATGTACGAACTACAAGTCAAGGAACGTAGTCTGCCAGATTGCCGACATCCTCGTTGCCGACATAACATACATACAAACACACATCTTGATCAAAAGGCTTCTCAAGCCGACGTGTACGAAATACAAATATCACAAGCCGAGAAGCATGATTTTCAAGACTACCGACATAATTACAAGTCAAGCCGGCATGACAAAAATCCAAAACAAGCTCGCGAGTCACATCTAGGCGTCAATGCCTTCCTGCTCATCACCTACATATATATAGAGAGGGTGAGCTTGGATACTCAGTGAACGGTATAAATAATAAAGGGGTTTGCATAAATAATAGCCGAAGTCCTTTCCAACAATACAAGTCAAAACTTTATATAACAAGGGATGGACCTTGTCCATCTAACAAATCTTCAAAGCTTCAAGGGATGCTTACTAGCATCAACATATTACAAATGATAACATTCCGCAAGACAAGATGTGCTGCGAAAGTTTAGAGTCCTCCAGCACAAGGGACTTTCAAGACAAGATGTGCTGCGAAAGTTTAGAGTCCTCCAGCACAAGGGACTTTCAAGACAAGATGTGCTGCGAAAGTTTAGAGTCCTCCAGCACAAGGGACTTTCAAGACAAGATGTGCTGCGAAAGTTTAGAGTCCTCCAGCACAAGGGACTTTCAAGACAAGATGTGCTGCGAAAGTTTAGAGTCCTCCAGCACAAGGGACTTTCAAAACGGGATGTGCTACGAAAGTTTAGAGTCCTCCGGCACAAGGGACTTTCCGAGAAGATCATCAAAACAAGATAATGCTTGATATACAAAATAGGGACAATTATTCATGCTTAACAAATACTTTCAAAACAAAGCAAAGCAAAGCAAAGTCTTTATCAAAACATATAACATAGCTTTATTAAAAAACCACTCACATAGTTCATCAAACGTCAGGGTCAAGGCAAGTCCCAGTCCTACAGACACATGGCAAAGTCTAATGAATGCACTACTCAAAACAAGTCTAGCATGCATGCAAATGACCTCGACATTCTTCAAAAACTAAGTCAAATCAAATCAAAACATCGTTTCTTATTTCTGGAAAACAAGCTGGGCAACTACCAGGTCTAGGCCGCGGTCCCACACCTCCTTGCCGAGGTGTGGCCCCGACGGCCACATTCAAAAGCAAAATCGGGAAAATATAGGTTTCCCTCTTGATAAACGTGAAGAGCATGAGCATGAAGAACATGAACATGAGGAAGATGAATGCAAAGATCAAAAGTTGTTATTACAAAAGCTGAGATTTCATGCTATGAATTCAAAAACATGGACCTGGGTACCCATACTCAAGGATCTTATCAAAACAAACACAAAAACATGAGCCTTAATGTAAACTTTCGGATCAAACGACGCTTTGCTTCAAGAATACATGAAAACCATTTTCTCCATCTTTAAATCAACGCATGACGTGCCGAACAGGTTTGATCGTGCAATGCAGCTAGATGATCAATAAGAACAACAAGAGTAGGTTAAGATTCTAACCTCAAAACTCGAATCTAACGGTTCAAGCTCCAACGATCAAGCTTGGAAGTTCACTCTCTCTTGCTCAAACTTCTCCTTCTTCTTCCTAGAGTTTCTCTCTCTAAAAGGCAAGATTTGATACAAAATGATATGTTTCTCCCGACAGTCACTGACTTAATCCCTCTGCTGGGACACGTGGCACCGGCTGGTTGGCTCTACTCGAAAAGGTGACTGACTGATTAGACAAGGCCAAGACAAAGTGTATTCAACAAGCTAAACAGCAAGAGTACTCCGGCAAGTGATGATCTCAGCTAAGGGCAAAGTTTCGGAAAGCAAGTGGCAAGGATATCGGCTTGGATGGACAACACTCGACTAAGCTATGCCACACCTTGGCCTAGATGTGCCACACCTCGGTCTAGGTCATACCATTCCAGGAACAAAATCGCTAGTGCAAGGATCAAGGATCTAGAACGCCTAGATATCAACATCTCGGCCTAGATGATGCACATCTCGGCCTAGGCGACGCGCGCCTCGGCCTAGGTGGTGACATCTCGGCCAATATGCCAGGGTGTAGATGGAGGTCAACCGAAGGGATTCCACGACAGTTCTAAGTGGAAAAGGTTTCGAAGGTGTCTAGGCTTAAGATGACCTCGGCAACACACCAGGCAAGAACAAAGCACGCGAGCAACATTCGAGCAAAACAAGACAAGATTTGCAATGCACATACCAAAACAAGATCATTCATAAATGTACGCAAGTATGACTAAGTTGAAATGAGGGTTGTTACAAGAATATTAAATAGAAAAAAAATCACTTACAAAATTAGAGGTATCAAAGCGGAATTTCACCACCAATGTAATTTATTCATTACATTAATGGTCCCTATAATTTTTTATTTATTTTAATTTCACTTTGATTTTTCTAATTTTGAATGTAATTTTTTATTTAAAATGTTAATGACACACTATGAATCACGGATGCGGGTTTAGATACGGATACGGGTATATTATGAGTATGGAGATATGACAATACCTAAAAAAAATAGGATACAGGTACGTTTGGCATACGTCAATAAATTCTTTTATCTTTTATAATTTATAATTTGGGATTCAATTTACAAATTAAAATTTAATACTGAAACTAAAGGAGAAATTACAGAATTATAAGAAAATTACAGTTCAACAATATTAATACCAAACTAAAGTTCATAAGTTATTTTAATATCATTAAATAAGAGAAATCACAAAATAAAGTTTCGTTCTAAAAGCAAGGTAAGCAAAATTTGAAAACTTGATATTTCAATTTCTATTTCCACCAATTTCATCATTAAATAATACATTTTTTTTTTATTTTTGAAATATTAAGTAAATCAAAACTCTCTAATAAATTAAACGTATCTCTGCTAAAGCCTAATAGTTTGGTATACTCCCGATATACCTATCTTGTATGCACATAGTACTCAACTATCACTGTATGAAACGTACTCAATTTGTATTTCAAGTTCCTGATACACATACAATCATATCAACATGTATATCAATATTTAGTAAATACCCAATATGAATACGACAATAATTTCAAAATATCTATATTTTATAGATGAAACATAAGATAGAGCACACTAAAATAAATTAAAAATATAAAATTTAAATTATTAAAATTTAAATTATAATGATTAAAGTAACATTTAAATTTTAGAAATTAATGGAATAATTTATGAAAAATGCTAGAGGTCTCAAATTTTCTACCAAATAAATGACCAAATGTCTCACATGGGTGTGAGGTCCACAAAATTACGGACCCCACACCCATGTGAGATATTTGGTCATTTGTTTGGTAGAAAATTTAGTGTCCTTAGCATTACCCATAAATTATCCTAAATAAATTTTTGGATGGTAGCGGTGAAGGTGGCGAAGGAAAGAACATTTCGTAAAATGTAAGAGTGAGAGCAGATGTTCACGTGGGTTTTGCAACAAGTGAGGTCACGTGCAAAGCCACGCCAGCCTGGTAGTGTGTCCATTACCCAAATTCTTTGTCTCCGTGTGTCAGGGGAAGTGTGCATCACGCTGTCGGTTTAGCGAGGGCTGATTTTTCTCACTAGTATTTTATTCTTATTCTAGGCAGAGGAAGGTATGTTTATTTTCTTCTTCCAATTTTTCATTTTGTTTATTAAAAAAAAAAAAAAAACGCCCTAAAAATACGAAATGTGGTTTAGATTTCCATACTTGCCATATCTGTAAAATTAATTTAACTCCTAATAAAATTAATAAAATTCAAACTAATAATAGATTTATTTAACTCCTAATAGATTAATTTTACAAACTAATAAAATTCAAATGTTATCGAATGTTACAAACTAATAAATTCGAATGTTATCAAAATGTTATACAAACTCATAAACATGTGTTTTATGCAATAAATAAAACTCAAACTAAGGCCTTGTTTGATTAATAATCCCATGAGATAGTACCACTTTGATTAACAGGTTAATAAAATAGTACCACTAATACTACTAATCAAACATGCCCTAAGCGTCATTCAAGGAGAAAAAAAGAAAAAATAAATTAATTAATTTAACTCCTAATAAAATTAATAAAACTCAAACTAATAATAGATTAATTTAACTCCTAATAGAATAATTTTACAAACTAATAAAATTCAAATGTTATCGAATGTTACAAACTAATAAATTCGAATGTTATCAAAATGTTATACAAACTCATAAACATGTGTTTTATGCAATAAATAAAACTCAAACTAAGGCCTTGTTTGATTAATAATCCCATGAAATAGTACCATTTTGATTAACCGGTTAATAAAATAGTACCACTAATACTACTAATCAAACATGCCCTAAGTGTCATTCAAGGGAAAAAAGAAAAAAAGAGATTAATTTAACTCCTATCTATTTTGGTTAAATTTAAAACATTAGCTAAAAATTCAAAAACTAATACAAAAAATCAACCCATTCTTTTCTTAACCTACAAAAAATAAACCCATTCAACATAAAAAAACATGTCCTAAGAGGTAGAGGAATGTATGTTTATTTTCTTCTTCCAATTTTCCATTTTTTTTTTATTAAAAAAAAAAAACGCCCTCTGTTTGGTTGCCTAGAAAGTTGAACTTTACATGTAGAAGTAGAATTCTCTACTGGGAAACCCACTTCAGTCTTCGTTCGAATGATTATAGTTAATTAATTGGCACAAGTTTTGTTAGACATGGCTTCTCAATATATATATATATATATACACATACTGGAATTGAGAGGGTAATTTATAAATAAATTGGGCCGAACTAAGGAAGAGGCTTCTTTGGAAGTTGGGCCGCACGTCGGACCGAGATAAGAGCTGCTGTAGCTCGGTCTAAACACTAACGAGCTTGGGCCAGGACAAGTTTGGGCCGAGCTATGGGCCGAGGTGTTTTGGCTTCGCTAAATTGGACCTCACCCTTGTTAGCTCGGTCAGAGGCTGCTGCGGTTAGCTCGGTCTAAACAGCCAAACCGAGGTATAAGTGGACAGGGACCGAGTTAGGCGTTGCATATGACAACACCAGATTGAGTATGTTAAAGGGCTAGTGTTAGCTCAGTCATACTGTTATTCAACCGTGGTAAAACCATCTCACTTGGTTTAAGCAGTGAGGAGGGTGTTGAAGGATAAGCATTATCTTTCAGGAGTGTGATTCCTAGGAGAACTCTACATTGAGGAATAAGAGTCCTACTAGGATTGTGCCAGGCAAAAACTATAAAAGCTCACAACAGAACCTATGTACAGGTATCACAACTTTGATTCTCGAATACACAGAGCTTTTACCTATTTGTCTATTTGGCTAACTTAGGCATCGGAGAGGTATCCGACACACACCCGCCGGCTAGCTCACGTTTGTATTTTCAGGGAGTAAAGCGATGACGTTTGGAGAAGCGCAGACTTGATCAACAGGATTTATAGCGATCCTGGTTTCCCTTCCTTTGATTGTTGTATTCCGGACTTAGGTTCCGTGGAGTTGGTGGTTGTATATTTTGTTGTTATCCTTTAATTCCGTGTGTTTGAGTTCTAGGATGTATTGGGCGTGTTTTGAACAGGTTGGTTGAGCTTTTGTCTCATTCCTTGTTCCCCAGAATTTTGGTAGTACGCTTGAGCGGGTCCCTTTGCGCTCGAGCGGAGTTTGATTTTTTGTCCGCTCGAACGGGTCTTATTGCGCTCGAGTGGAGTTTACACACTCTCAGCATTTCGTGCCTCTGCAAAACTTCTGCAGGTGTGTTTTTCACGCTCGAGCAGGTCGCGCCCGAGCGGGTATCTTGGCGCTCGAGCGGGTAGTTCATTGTCTGTAAAAATACTGGAAGGGGAAAATCTACGCTCAAGCGGCTTTCCTTTTGCGCTCGAGCGAGTGTGTTTTGCAGTTGTGTCTTGGCGCTCGAGCAGGCATCTTTGCGCTCGAGCAGGTCCAGTTTTTGTGTCTGACGCTCGAGCGTCCTATTCTCCGCTCGAGCGGGTCATACGTATATCAGTAGACAGCAGCGGAATTACACTTCACTTTTTCATCTCTTTCTTTTTCAAAAACCCTAGATCTGAGCTCTCCCTCTCTCTAAATAACTTCTCTCTAGGGATTAATCTACTTCTAGTGAGTTTCTAGCCTAGGCTCTTTGTAAGAAAGATAGAGGGTGTTAATCTGAAAAATCTTGGATTTGGAGCACTTTGGATTTTGGTCATCTCCTCCATTTGAGCTCTTCATCTCGAGGTAGGGATATCCTACTCCATCTTATGAGCTTTGTCTTTAATTTTGGTCATTTTGATTAGTTGGTGATGTTGGGAGATTTTGGGAAAAGTTAGGGTTTGGTTGTAATTTATAAAAGAGGGGTTTTGTGTTTTAAAGCTCCATGTATATTTAGAGCCTTGGAAATGTGGGTTTGAGAGTTAAATTGGTGGAATTTGGTCTTAGGATCATTATTTGAGAATAAGGGAATAATGCCCTAAATATGTTGTAATAAATTAATTGGTATAATTAATTTGGGAAAAGTGTGGAATTGAGTTGAAATCCATGAAATTGGGGAATTATGGGATTGAATGGTGTAGTTGGATTAATCAATCACTCACCCATTAAAATGTTGATATTGTATCGGTTTAGTGCATTTATTTTCTGTTTAGAAATAACTGCTTTGGGCTATCAGTGGAGGATACTCTTGATTGTTGTAGACACTGTATGTTGATTAGGGAAAACTGAAACTAATCACATTGAATATGTCATCGGATATGACGGTTAGAATAATACATCAAATTTATGTATTGATTGATTATGTATATGATATGTTTTTATATACATTGTATTGTGTGGGAGGAGATAGGGGATGTACTCCACGGTTTAGGGGAAGATAGGGGATGAACTCCTAAACCGGATATTGTTTGGGAGGAGATAGGGGATGGACTCCATTGATACAGCAAAAATGTGTATCTATTGAAGTATTGACATAGCAAATCTGGGTATCATGTATGAAGTACGGAAGTGTTTTATTCGAGATTGATACAGCAATTATGTGTATCTAATGTAAAGTATGAAGTGTTTAATTTGAGTTGTTATCTTAATTGAAATGGAAGTACTGTTGATATGAGATGTAATCTCATTTAAATTGTTTGGCCAGGTTCTGAGCCATTATTATGAATTGGGAAATTGGATAAAAAATGGAAAGTGGAACGTAACATGGACATAATTGTCATGGAACTGTATTATGATGTAATTGGATTATAAGTGTTAACCATCTATCAAATGCTATTGTTTTAGTCATTACTTATATTTGGTTTAGTATATCTCTACTAGGTTGTGGCTCACCCTATATGGGAAATCATTTTTAGGTACAGGTAGCATACCACCTCCAAGGACGTAGCTTGGGAGGCTTGATGCTGTCTAACTTTATTTTGTCGTTCTTTTTGTTGTATTACATGTATATCAAGCCAAGGGCTTATTTTGTGTAGAGTTAGTACTCTCCTTTTTGTAACCAAGTGTTGACTTGGAAAGTTGTAAGCCTATAGGGCATTTACTTTTGTTGTCAACATGTAATACATTTTGTAATGAATACTCTGATGAAATCTAATTATGCTTCATTCTCTTATGTTTAAGTATGTCAAGAATGTATGATTTATGGGTTTATTTTGAGGGCGTTACAAGATTATACGAGAACATTATTCCGTGCTCGTATAATTGGCGCCGTCTGTGGGAAATAGACAAAGAAAAAAAACTCCTGATCAAGTTTTCCTCTCTAGTTGATAGCAATGGCGCACAATGAAGACTTGCCGCAATCCGCTGTTGATGGGCAAACCCCGGAGGGGGGTGGGAGGCACGAAGGTTTACCTTCCATCCCACCCATGGCGGATTTAGAACCTCAGCGACGGAACTCCCGGAGGGATGCGAGGGAGAGATGGGGCACTAGCCCCCGTTGCTCTCAAAGTCCCGAAAGACAGAGGCGGAGGTTGGATCCTCAAGTTCTGGAAGATCGTGTGAGGGAGCAAGATGAGTTAATTAGGAAGATGACGGCAGACATGGAGACAATGAAGAGCCAGATAAAAGGGAAAGGGGAGAGAGGAGAGGGGCGCAAAGGCAACACGCCTCCTCGCCACTCGGAGATCGTGACAGGCAGGTCACACCATCACAAGCAGAAAACAAGAGCCTTAAAACAGGCGATACTCAATCAAAGACTGCTAGGACTCGTTACTCTAGGTTTGAGAGAATGAGGACTTAGAGGTCGTATACGTCGGGAAGCACTTATCGGCCTTCGCACACGCATCAGACGACATCAAGGCACTCGGAGTTACCTAGATCTGCGGACCTTCGAACAGTGTTGGAGGAGAGGGCCCGATGGAAGGAAGACACTAGGGCTCGCGACCCTCGTAGAGTTTCAGCCCTACAGCGATTGGCCCCTAGGACACACGGGAGTGTCGAGGTAGGGATGCCAATGCCACGCCTTGCTTATGAACCAGCGGATAA
>NW_021026249.1:539509-605443 GCF_004153795.1 Camellia sinensis | reverse complement strand
TGGCGTGGTAAGAGATGAGGCTTTAAGTTTAAGAAAGGCCGGAACAGTTCATTGAACAAAAAGCAAAATATAGGGTCAACAACCAGTTCCAGTCAGGGGAGTGGTTCCATACTGCCCTGTTCTGAATGTGGTAAGAAGTATAAAGGGGTTTGTTATAAAATTTCAGGTGCTTGTTACAGGTGTGGCAAGGTGAGCCACATGGTCAAAGATTGCCCTTCCACTTCCCAAGACAATAGTAAAGCTGCTGCTAGTGCCGCAACATCAACTGTCCCACCAAAACCCAACCCCAAAGCTACTGGAAAGGAGCCTTTAAGGCAAGGTCGGGTGTTTGCACTCGTGCCGGGAGATGTGCAGAATATCGAGGCAGTTGTGTAAGTTACACTCTCAATCTGTGCCCAAAATGCTTATATTCTGATTGATTTGGGGTCTACACATTCATTTGTCTCGCATGCTTTTTCTCGAAAATTAAATAGACCATTGGAACCGTTGAATTATTTGTTAGTTGTATCTTCACCTGTTGGGGGATCTATGACTTGTGCTTATGTGTATCCTGCATGTGAGATTGTTATTGGGGATGTACTTTTGTATGTTGATTTACTGCCTTTGAATATTGACCATTTCGATGTAATTTTGGGAATGGACTGGTTAACAAAATATCATACTTCCATAGACTATGTAACGAAACAAGTTGTTTTTCGTCCACCTAGATTGCCTAAATTTGTGTTTAACGAAGTTAGTGTAGTACCTCCCCCATATCTGATTTCGTCCATGAAAGCATTCAAACTAATTAAAATGGGGTGTAAAGGGTATTTATGTTGTATATTGACTGTGTCTGCTGATACTAAAGCTAATGTGGACAGTATTCCTGTAGTCAGAGAATTCCCAGATATTTTTTCAGATGACTTGCTAGGGGATTTGATTGATAGGGAGATTGAGTTCACTATTGAAGTGTTACCGGATACACAGCCAATTTCTAAAGCTTCGTACATAATGGCACCTACTGAATTGAAAGAATTGAAAATTCAGCTGCAAGAATTGTTGGATAAGAAGTTCATCAGGCCCAGTACTTCACTGTGGGGTGCACCAGTCTTATTTGTGAAAAAGAAATACGGCTCATTAAGACTCTGCATTGACTACTGCGAATTGAACAAGGTGACAGTGAAAAACAAGTACCCATTGCCTCGTATTGATGACTTATTTGACCAATTGCAAGGTGCTCAAGTTTTCTCCAAAATTGACCTTAGATCCGAATATCACCAGTTGAAAGTCAAAATAGAGGATATTGAAAGAACTGCCTTCCGAACGAGGTATGGACATTATGAATTTCTTGTTATGCCTTTCGGAGTTACTAATGCGCCTGCTGCATTTATGGACCTTATGAACAGAATTTTCAAACCATTCCTCGATGAATTTGTGGTTGTTTTTATAGATGACATTTTGATTTATTCCAAGAGTCAGGAAGAACATGAATGTCATTTGAGAATTGCTTTACAGACCTTAAGAGAACATAAACTGTATGCAAAACTAACAAAGTGTGAATTTTGGCTTGATAATGTTATGTTTTTGGGGCATGTGATTAGTAAAGATAGCATTTCAGTTAACCCACAGAAGATTGAAGCAGTGGTGAATTGGCCTCGATCGACTAACGTTACTAAAGTTCGAAGTTTCTTGGGTTTAGCCGGATACTACAGAAGGTTTGTGAAAGATTTTTCCAAAATTGCTCTGCCATTGACTCAATTGACTCAAAAGGGAATATCATTTGACTGGACCGATCAGAGAGAATCAGCTTTCCAAGAATTAAAGACTCGACTTGTGACTGCACCGATTCTTACCCTACCTCCAGGTACGGATGGATTTACTATTTTCAGTGATGCTTCTTCTAAGGGTTTGGGATGTGTGTTAATGCAGAATGGTAAAGTTATAGCGTATGCTTCCCGACAACTGAGGCCACATGAAAAGAATTACCCAACTCATGACTTAGAACTTGCTGCAGTAGTGTTTGCATTGAAAATTTGGCGCCACTACTTATATGGGGCAACATGTGAGGTGTACACAGATCACAAGAGTTTAAAATATTTCTTTACATAGAAAGAGTTGAATATGAGACAGCGAAGATGGTCAGAACTGATAAAATACTATGACTTGCAAATTTTATACCATCCAGGGAAAGCTAACACCGTTGCTGATGCACTTAGCCGGAAATCAATTGGGAATTTGGCCTGTTTACTCACTAGACAGAAAGAACTGTTGTGTGATCTTGAGAAATTTGAAGCTGAGATTGTTTTACGAGAACAAGGTGGGACATTGGCTGCTATTTCTGCTCAACCGGCACTTATTGAGTAGATTAAAGAGAAGCAATAACAAGATGAATTTCTTAAAAAGATCATTGATGAATAGGAATCCCAACCAAGGCCGAACTTTAAATTCGAAAACAATGTATTGAAATTTCAGGGAAGGTTCTGTGTACCAAATGATCCTGAATTGAAAAAGTGAGTTTTGTAGGAAGGCCACAATTCAAAACTGTCTATCCATCCAGGAAATACAAAAATGTACCAAGACTTGAAACTTAATTTCTGGTGGCCGGGAATGAAGTAAGAAATTGCCGAGTTTGTGTCGAAATGCCTACATTGCCAACAATTCAAAGCTAAACATCAATGACCTGCAGGTTTACTTCAGCCCTTACCAATACCGAACAAGAAATGGGAACATATCACTATGGATTTCATTGTTAGATTGCCTCACTCCAGTAAAGGTATGGATTCAATTTGGATTATTGTTAATCGATTGACTAAATCTGCTCACTTCTTACCTGTCAAAATAATTTATAATGCGGACAAATTGGCTACAATTTATATTGATGAGATTGTTAGATTGCATGGAGTGCCTGTGTCCATTGTTTCTGATAGGGACTCGAAATTTACATTAAGATTTTGGCAAAGTCTACAAACGGCATTGGGTACCGAATTGAGACTAAGTAGTGCATACCATCCTCAGACAGATGGCCAATCAGAAAGAACCATCCAGTCTCTGGAAGACTTACTGCGTATGTGTGTTCTTAACTTCCAAGGAAATTGGGAAAGTCATTTACCTTTAGCCGAATTCGCCTACAACAATAGTTTTCACTCGAACATTGGTATGGCGCCTTTCGAGGCTTTATATGGCAGAAAATGTCGATCTCCTATTTGTTGGGCAGAAGTCGGAGATGGGCCTTTACTTGGGCCTGAGATTGTACACGAGACCACATAAAAGGTGAAATTGATTCAACAAAGATTGAAAACTGCACAAAGTCGACAGAAAAGTTATGCGGATGTACGAAGGCGAGACGGGGAATATGAAGTAGGTGATCATGTTTTTGTTAAAGTGACACCAATGAAAGGACAAACTCGTTTTGGGGCTAAGGGTAAGCTAGTGCCGAGATATGTTGGGCCGTATGAAATCATTGAAAAGATTAATCCAGTGGCATATCAAGTGGCGCTTCCTTCTGAAATGGAGCATATGCATAATGTCTTCCATATTTCCATGTTGAGGGATTATCTTCGGGATCCTTTCCATGTTATTGAGCCTACCCGTGTGGCGTTAAGTAATGATTACACTTATGAGGAACGGCCTATTCAGATTGTAAACCGACGGATCAAGAAGTTGAGGAATAAAAAAATTCCGTTAGTGAAAGTTGATTGGCAAAACCATGGTGGCGTGTATGCCACTTGGGAAAGGGAAGACGATATGATCAAGAGATATCCTGAACTATTCCCTCTGGATCCAGTGTTCTTCCAAAATGAAGGTAATTCGAGTTTAGAGGACCAAACTCTTTGTAAGGAGGGGAGACTGTGACAACCCTCACCACTGTTAATTGATAATACCACTGATTAGTGCTAATCTATGATTAAGCCTCTTAACTGACTAAGTGACTGAAATCCTGAACTGATTGATTGAGTGTATTCGTTTAAATGCATGTCTATCTGTTTGACTGCTAAATTATCTGTTCATGTATTATGTGTAAACTGCAAATTGAAGGCCTTATCGGCGGCCGAATCCGAATCCGAAATTGATTAATGTTTTATTCATTGAGTTTTGAGATCATTTTCATGAGAATTTCCACATGCATGTCCACATTTTGGTTGTACTCTTGAAATTCACCATGTTTTTGAGCTCAATCTTGCATTTGATCATGCTTTGGAGCATGGGAATTCATAAGAACTCATGCATGTTATGTTCTTGCATTGTTCTTCAAGTTTACATTACAAATTGTGTTCAATTGTCACACCTTTGGGCTTGATTTTATGAAATGATCTTTAAAACATGTTGTATTGTTGGTTTCTAAGTGTTTTCTAGAAAATTGGCCCAAAAGGATGAGTTTTGGCATGTTTGATTCTTGGTTTGAGCTATGGGAGCAAATCTGGAAAACCCAGATTTTAGCTTCCATGCTCGAGCGACCACCTTTGTGTTCAAAGCTCCGCTCGAGCGACGGAATGCTGGCTCGAGCGTAAATTGCAAGCTCTCAGGTTTTTACGTGTACAAACGCATGCTCGAGCGACAAGACCTACACTCGAGCAAGGAATTGTGTCTCACGCTCCAATGAGCATCGAGCGGAGAATTTCAGCAACCAGTACTTTTTGCATTTTTACAGACCGCTCGAGCGAAGGAGTCTACGCTCGAGCGACCCCTCTGTTTTGGTAAGCTCGCTTGAGCGGAGAAAGCCACGCTCAAGCGAGACCCCTATTTTCAGCAAATTTTAAAAAGTATTTTAAAGTACATTTTTGCATCCTCATTCTATCCTAGGCATTCCTAGGCTATGTTTAAGGCATTTTAATGAGAATAATGTTATAGAACCACACTAAGTCAAGTTAGGGGCTAAGTTATTAATCCCAAGTGTGTAACTTAGTGTGCGTTCATTCTGCAACTGTATAGGGTTGGCACCCAAAGACGCTGATTGGCCTGCCTATAGCCCAGTACTCTATGAGTAACAATGTTGTAAAGATATGTTTAATTATAATTATTTTCTAAACGATCGACTGTGCTACTTTCTGAAGTGACATTGTTTACTGAATGAATGTTTGTCCTATTTTATAAACTGTACTCATGGCATCCATAGCAACTTACTGTTACTGTTACTGTTACTGCTACTGCTACTGTACTGTTACTGTTATTGTTACTGTTACTACTACTGTTACAGAGATCTCTGTCAGTTCCAATGTTTGGAACTACTATAATTTACTGTTTTGATGGCTATCAACTGACTATTCGATCTATTAAGACCTACTGTACTGTTCTGTTATTGGATGTACCACGTATAATCGCTATGGTTTCTAAATGACTGATATGGCATGAAATATGAGCCACTGATTGAACAACTGATCCACTGATGCAAATGACTGTTTTATTTATTGAAAGGACATTCATTCTTAACCTCTTTACACAGTTGTTATTCACTAGGCTTTAGCTTACAGTTTATATATGTATGTAGATGGCCAGGCACCGGACCGAAGTTAGAAGAGTCAAGTTAAGCTCACGTTTTGTCAAGCCAACCATTGTGCCTCACTTCGAGGTTCCGAGTCCGTTCAAGCCAAGGCTATTTTTGGGGTGTTTCAGATTCACCCTTTTGTCTCTATTTTGTACTGACTGAATAAGACTTGACTGTACAGTTATGGTGAAGGGATTAGGTCCCTAACCTGTTGTTATGTGTATCTGATATGCATATATATTCATGGTTATGAATGTGGTTTTGTCTATAAAAGTCTTTTCCATCCAGATTTTCACAGCTCATTGGACATCTTTTATTTACTGTTTGGCTTCCGCCAACCCCTTACTCTGTATTATTGTTATTACTGTTAAGTAGGCTTTTGGTAATCACGGGTTACTGGCCGGTTACGATGCTAAACCCTTAGGGGCGGGTTTGGGTCGTGACAAACGCAGGGGCAACATTCCAACGGATGGTCACCAAAATGTTTGAACCATTGTTACGCAGAACAATGGGGGCTCACATAGACGACATGGTGGTCAAAAGCAAGGATGAGAAGGACCATCTCAGGGACCTAGATGAGATGTTCCAAATTCTAAAGAAGAACAAGTTGCGCCTAAATGCATCCAAGTGTGCATTCGGCGTAGGATCAGGTAAATTCCTAGGCTTTCTGGTGACCAACCAAGGTATAGAAGCAGACCCTTCTCATATCAAAGCAATCTAGAATCTTGAGAGGCCCAACATAGTTAAAGAGGTGCAGTATCTCATTGGCCTAGCTGCCGCACTCAACTGGTTCATAAGTCGGTCATTAGACAGATGTTGACTATTCTTCCAAGCACTGAAGGCCAAATTTGAGTAGGATGAAGAATGCGACCGTGCCCTAGAGAGCCTAAAAGACTACATGACCTCTCCTCCGTTGGTAGTAACCTCAGTACCTAGAGAAGAGCTCTCCTTGTACTTAGTAGTTTCACAGCATGTAGTCAGCACAGTGTTGGTTAGAGCGGAGGAAATCCAACACCTACCTATCTTTTATGTCAACAAAACCTTGTTGGGTGCAGAAACCAGGTACCTACCATTGGAAAAGCTGGCGTTAGCTTTGATGATGGCCTTAAGGAAGCTATCGCATTACTTCCACGCCAACACCATAGACGTCCTAACAGTTTTTCCTTTAAAAGCTTTGTTTGAGAGAGCAGATTTTTCAGGACGAATCTTGAAGTGGGCAGTGAAATTGGGACAGTTCGACGTCAAGTTTTAACCCATAACCGCAATAAAAGCCCAAGCTTTGGCAGACTTTGTGGCTGAGTTCACACCAAAAAGTCATCACATCTGCCCAGTTGACTTGATTGGTACAACCGAAATGGGAATGGAAAGTGCCGCAGGAAATGCACAACCCCTGATACAGGATACCCAGCCACAGTACAAACCACGGAGGCTTGAGGATCAGAAGGAAGGAATGAACCATGCCATTCCTAGTGAGGACTCATCAAAAAGCAAAGACTTGAGGTAGTCTAACAGTGAAGATACAATACCTATAGCTAGCATAGACTTGGAGGAAAACACCAGTAACACTCATGATCCTAAAACATCGTCCGATCCATCTACTTGCTAGAAGCTATTCGTTGGAGAGATATGGAAACTCTTCATGGATGGAGCATCCAACAGGCACGGCGCAAGACTTGGCATAGCCCTTATCTCACCAGATGGTCTAATAGTGGAATAATCAGTCAACCTTGGCTTCCCAGCATCGAACAATGAGGCGGAGTATAAAGTGCTTTTAACAGGCCTAAAATCAGCATTTTTCATGCAGGCCACCGAGCTAATGGTTTACAGTGACTCCCAGCTGGTGGTAAGCTAGATTTCAGGTGACTACGAGGCGAAAGATGAGAGGATGGCTAGGCACCAAGAATTAGTTAGAAAGGAGATCATGAAATTCGAAGTAGTGCAGATAGAAAAGATTGGCCGAGAAGAAAACAGTAGAGCAGACGAACTAGCAGGCTTTGCTTTAATGACAGATACATCCATCCCACATCCATTACTGATCGACTTCCTACCATGACCAAGCATTGAAGAACTCGAAGTAGCTGAGGTATGTTGTGCCGAACTAGGCCCTTAATGGATGGATCCCATTATAGTATTCTTAAAAGACGGCATCTTACCCGAAGAGAATAAAGAGGCCAACAAAATAAGAGCAAAGTCACAGCGATTTTGGTTCTCTCCATCACTGGTCTTGTACAAGAAATCCTTCACAGGACCTTACCTGAAATGTGTTCATCCCAGCAAGGTCGAAGCATTCTTGTTCGAGATACAAGAAGGCGTATGTGGAAGCCACCAAGGGGGAAGATCATTGGCCTACAGAGTAATTTCACAAGGATATTGGTGGTCATACATGCAAGCAAATTCAGAGAAGTATGTCAAGAGGTGCAAGAAATGTCAGAAGTTCGCACACCAGATACACCAACCCACCAGAGAGCTTCTACCATTAACTAGCCCACGGCCCATTGCAATATAGGGCCTGGACATAGTGGGACCACTTCCAACAGCACCCGGCAACAGAAAGTTCTTTCTCACAGCAACAGACTACTTCACAAAGTGGGTGGAGGCAGAAGCACTCGCATCAATAAAGGAGAAAGATGTGAAGAAGTTCGTCTGGCAGAATATCATCACTCGATTCGGCATACCCAAGGCTTTAATATCTGACAACGGCACTCAGTTCGATGGCAAAATTTTTAGAGGCTTTTGTAAGGAATACAAGATAGAATTTTACAACTCTACACCAGCATACCCCCAAGCAATTGGCTAGGCGGAAGCATCAAACAAAGTCGTTTTAGATGGATTGAAGAAAAGGTTAGAGAAATCAAAAGGCAAGTGGGCTGAGGAGCATCCTCATGTTTTATAGGCTTACCGTACCACACCTCGGCGGTCAACTGGAGAAACGCCTTTTTTCTTAGCCTATGGCATGGAGGCAGTAATCCCACTGGAAGTTGGCCTCCCTACAATAAGAAGTGAAAATTTTATCCCAAACTTGAACGGAGAAGCCATAGCCTTGGAACTCGACCTTACAGAAGAAAGAAGGGAAAAAGCTTTAGTTCACATTGCCTCATACCAGCAGGAGTTATCCAGAAAATATAACAAAACGGTGCATCCAAGGAAATTCAAGATTGGGGATTGGGTATTACGCAAAGTAATGGGCAACACTTTGGTACCCGAAGATGGCAAGTTGGGACCCAACTGGGAAGGACCATACAAAGTGGTTGGATTAGCAGGAAAATGGGCATATCACTTGGAAGATGGAGACAGCAAGGCCATTCCCAGGCCATGGAACACTGCCAATCTCAAATTATTTTATTTTTAGCTTTTCTTTGATGTACTTGTAATTTTTATTTTTTAAATAAAACAAGTAGCTTCCTTTTCAGCATAATTCTTTTCTACTGTAAAAGTTGTTCTTAGTCAACTAGGGGCAATAGAAGCAGAGTTGGCAGGAATAACCAACATTGAGCTCTCTTCAGCCGAGATCAGGATCTAGGCTGAAGAAGTTTGGTAGGAATAACCAAACACTTGGCTCTAGGTTGGTAGAAATAACCAACATTGAGCTCTCTTCAGCCAAGATCAAGATCTAGGCTGAAGAAGTTTGGCAGGAATAACCAAACACTTGGCTCTAGGTTTGTAGGAATAACCAACGTTGAGCTCTCTTCAGCCGAGATCAGGATCTAGGCTGAAGAAGTTGGCAGAAATAACCAACATTTATCTCTCTTCAGCCGAGATAAGGATCTAGGCTGAAGAGGTTGGCAGGAATAACCAACGTTTATCTCTCTTCAGCCAAGATAAGGATCTAGGTTGAAGAGGTTGGCAAGAACAACCGACGTTTATCTCTCTTCAACCGAGATAAGGATCTAGGCTGAAAAGGTTGGCAGGAATAACCGACGTTTATCTTTCTTCAGCCGAGATAAGGATCTAGACTGAAGAGGTTGGCAGGATGATCATGACATAGATTACAAGGCTAATATACCGAGGTAAATATCTCGACCATAAAAGGATATAACTGACCAAACAGTTGAAGAAAAAAGAGCAGATTTCATTCCATTTTCAAAAGTGCGTTACAATAGGTGGGGCTTCAGCCCGGTTACAAATTCTTTCAAAAAGTTAGCATCAAAAGAAAAAGATACATGATCAGGTGAAAAGATCGTCCAAATCTGCATCCAGGTCAACTCGAGTTTCATCACTCCGTAGCCTGGTTCCAGCTGGAAGGTGGGTCACATCTTCAACCGTACTGAGCACCGGGGGCTCCACCCGAGCTAACTGAGCGATTTGGAGAACACGATCATTGGTAGCAGTCGGGGTGTTGTTGGGCTTTGGGGATGCCTCATCTTCCTCCCCTACTTGAAGAAATTTTTGCTGAATAGCATTGTCTTAGTCCGCCATATAGCTTGGAATGAAGTGGGGAGGAAGGTTCTGAAAGACCTCAGTCTCTTAGTCGTAACTGAGCTTTGACACCCGCCTTCCATCCACATTTGAAAAATATGTCCTTGGCAGCTTCGCACTGCAGGATGTAGGTGGCCTCCCCTTCCTTGTAACCACGATCTTCAACATCGTCTACGCTCTTCTTCAGCTCGACGATCTCTGCGTCTTTCTTTTTCTCGAGCTTAGCCAGCTCGTGCAGATACTTGTCTTTCTGTTCAGCCAAAGCCTTCTGCTTATCTTCTTCAGCTAAGTTAACTAGCCCGGTAAGTCGGGCGACTTCAGATTCAAGCTCGGCCATTTTCTACTTGGCTTCATTTAGCTCAGCCATCTTGCTGTTGGCCTCCGCCATGGCTAGCCTTGTTGTCTTACGCAGTTCCAACACACGCTTGTGAGCAACATGGTTCTTCTGCATGGCCTGCAAAAGAAGAGATAGCAATTATGAATAAAAGCCGAGCAAACAGATGATATAAAATAAAAGACGGTTAAAATGAGCACTTACCAGCACCATTGACTTCGTCGCCGACCGGATAGCCTTCAGCTCGGTTAAATGGTCATGATGCTCTATGTCAGAGGGCAAGCACACGCTCTTAGCCAGGTTAAAAGCGAGCGTATGGTCTTTGTCTGCCACCACTGAGTCTGTGTTTTTTATGGCTCGATTCCTGTATGTTAGTTTTGGGGCCCACTCTGAAAAGCTAGCCCGGTCAGAACGCTCGGGTTCTGGGCTCGGTGGCGTGGTTTAGGGCAGTATGGTGTCTTCTTCATTAACAAGGCGTGGCTTGGTCGAGGAGGTGCGAGCACGCTTATTGGGCCGAGATAATAAGGCCCAAGCTGTTGTAAAGGCTACCACGGCCTCATGTGTTTGGCCAGCTTGTGGTATCTTGGTCTGGTCCCCGACGGCTGGAGCTGTTATTTCGATGATGAGTGCTCTGATTGCTCTTTTCTTAGCCATTTCTTGTTCCTCTGTTAGTGGGATTAGCCTAATTTGAGGAAGGGTGGGATCTGGTTCGAGGGATGGCTCAAGGAGAAAGTCGGTTACCCTGGTCTTCCTCCTTCCGCTATATCTGTAGGTCGACTCGAAGTTAAATAGCTCGGCCCAACCTCGATCGTGGTATCGAAGTGCGGCACGGAGAGCGTCCAAGTTGGGGTATTGATATTGAGACTTAAGCTGGTTCAAGTCCGCGTAAGGAAAAAGGAAAAACGGTTGGCGCGATGAGAAATTTATAAACAACAAGGGTAAAAAACATACAAATTGAGCCGAGGTGTTCATACCGGCTGTTCCTTTATTCCAGTTAATACCGTAGCCCAGTACCTGGGCTTCCTGGTCTTCAAAATTGCCAGAAACCCAGAAAAAGTCGTCGTCATTCACGTCTTTGTCCGGTGTGTTTTTAATTATTTTCTCTCGGCGTCTTCTTATTCTTAAATAGTATGCCCAGCTGTCTTCATTCTGGCCAAGTGAGTATTGGTGAAATAGCTCGGCTAAACCGAGGTTGAGGCCAAGCTGGTAATTTAGCTCGGCGATGCCATTTATTATTTTGTAAGAATTGGTGCTAAGTTAGGTTGGGCATATTCTAGTCTACCTAAGAAATTCGCATAATAATGGCTGAACAGGGAATCAGAGTCTGGCCTCTACAATGGATATGACGGTGAAGGGAACGAAACCCTGTTTTCCCCATGGAGTTGTATTTAGCTCGGCTAGTGAAAGGTGGATGTGATCAAGGATGTTGTAGTCCTTGCAGAATTCGGCAATGGCCCCTGGTGAGTTTACTAGGAATCGGTATTTACCCATTTATGACTTAAAATTATGAATAAACTTAGCCCGGAGTCCTAGCTCGGTGTTGAGATGACATAGAGTATCTCGGTTGAGCGTGCAAAGGTATGCCTGGCCAACCTAGTCAGAGTCTGCAAAATGAAGATAAGAAGTGTTATGCCCAGACAACTGGACCGGACTAAGTGAAGAGTCAATTTACAAGCAAAAAAGAAAAATGGAAAAACCTAGCTCGGTCACATTCGGGGAACGTGGTATTTTCAGTTCGGTCGAACAGAAGGGCTCATTTAGGACCTCTAGCCCGATTAAAGGCCTGGCTCCAGTTCTAGTTCGGTCATTGGGTATGGTTTCTAGTTCGGTCTAATACACACCCATGATAAACAAGTTCTTATCTCGGTCGTGGTGTGATTCTGGATCAAAAACATCCCATTACAGATTGTTTGTAAATCCAGTGAGTGTGATTATTGTCTAAAGAGGTTTTTTACCCATTCGTGTGAAAACCATATGAGTGGGTTGTGAAAAAACATATGTATGCTATGTTACATGTTACTAGACTATACAAATTGAAAGAAAACAGGGTTGAGCTACTTACAGCTTGAAGACGGAAGGACGCAGATAAAAACCGCGAGGATGGCGATAAGAGCACAAGCTTTGCAGGTACTGTGTTTATGAAATGGAGGCTCAAAGGGCAAAAGAGAAAGAAGATGAATAGTGGAGTGTTTGATTTGGAAAAATAGGGTTTTTGTATAAAGCGTGAATTTGGGTGGGACTGTTCAAATTTTGCGAGGAACGAAGGCGGCTATGACAGCTGTATTCAACCAATGAGGGCTCGCCACATGTCCAAAAGAATCAAAAACGATTCAGATGGGTAGCGACTGAAAATACGTTTTTTGATCGGAAGTAATTCCAAATCATGCTGCGCAGATGGAATTAAGGAGCAATTAGAGGGTAATTTATAAATAAATTGGGCCGAGCTAACGAAGAGGCTTCTTTGGAAGTTAGGCCGTACGTCGGACCGAGATAGGAGCTGTTGTAGCTCGATCTAAAAACTAACGAGCTTGGGCTAGGAGAAGTTTGGGCCGAGCTATGGGCCGAGGTGTTTTGGCTTCGCTAAATTGGACCTCACCCTTGTTGGCTCGGTCAGAGGCTGCTGCAGTTAGCTCGGTCTAAACAGCCAAACCAAGGTATAAGTGGACAGGGACCGAGCTAGGCGTTGCATATGACAGAACCAGATTGAGTATGTTAAAGGGCTAGTGTTAGCTCAGTCATACTGTTATTCAACCGTGGTAAAACCATCTTACTTGGTTTAAGCAGTGAAGAGGGTGTTGAAGGATAAGCATTATCTTTCAAGAGTGTGATTCCTAAGAGAACTCTACATTGAGAAATAAGAATCCTACTAGGATTGTGCCAGGCAAAAACTATAAAAGCTCACAATAGAACCTATGTACAGGTATCACAACTTTGATTCTCGAATACACAGAGCTTTTACCTATTTGTCTATTTGGCTAACTTAGGCATCGCAGAGGTATCTGACACACACCCGCCGGCTAGCTCACGTTTGTGTTTTCAGGGAGTAAAGTAACGACGTTTGGAGGAGCGCAGACTTGATCTACAGGATTATACGAGAACATTATTTCATACTCGTACAGGAATCATACATAAATAGGGGGTTTGGGGTTTGGCATGGGGTGTTAGACTAAAATATCACATGCAGGAACCGAGCTAGCTTTTCAGAGTGGGCCCCAAAATAAAATAAAAAATGCACCTATTTGTTTAAACATTATGATTCAGATGGGACCAAATGACCAAATGTATGTAAACCAGCCATAAAATAAAACCAGCCAAAAAATAATAAGTGCATTTTTTATTTTATTTTTCTTATATATCACATAAACCAGCCATCGTTTGGCATGGGGGTGTTAGACTAAAATAGTCAAAAAAAATATATATATATATATTAAAAAATTAATAAAATAAAATATTACATCTGAATCATAATTATTTTATTTTTTTCTTATAAAAATCAAAAAAACAAAAACAAAAACAAAAACAAAAACCAAAAAAACTCAACCCAAGTAAGATTGTTTTTAGTCCCAGACTATAATAAAAAAATCAAAAATCCAACCCAAGAAGCCTAAGGCCTTATTTGATTTGCTTTTGAGAGAGTAATTTTGAAGAAAAGTTTTCAAAATTTTGTTTAGTATTAATCACTTTTTCTCTCTTCTCTCCTTTTCAATCATTTTTTTTTCCATACACATCTACTCAACTATAACAAAATATCAAATCATTCCAAACTCTCATATTCCAAAACTATTTCCAAAATATACAACTAAACAAATCAAAAAAAAATTTACAATCCGTTTGGTGGGGTTTTCAAAATATAATTCCACACTCACTTTTGAAAATTCTTTCGAAGATCGGAAAATTTGGACTAACCGGTTATCCTTTCGGACATCCGACTGGCTGACCGATATGGTGAAATTTTATTTATTTATTTATTTATTTATTTTACTATTAGCACCTATTATTTTCTATATTTTAAATAAAAAAAAATTGTCAGAATTTTTTAAAATTTTTTATGAGATTTGAATATAATTTTGAGTTGTATGTTTAGTTATGAATTGTAAGTTTTTCTATTAAATATCATATATCACATCAAAAAAATTTCAATCAATTCAAAACTCTTTTCAAAACTTATTCACCAAACAAATTTTCCACACTTAAATCATAATTCTAAAATTCATAAACTCAAAATACAACTCTATTCTCAAATCATATTTAAAAAACTCTACCAAACACGACCTTAAACTCTCTCCCCAATTTTTTTTTAAATTTATCTCCAAAATCAAATCATACGCATCCTAAATTTCTGAATACCTACTGATATGAGCAATGAAAGCATCCAACTCCCTCCTAGAAACACCACCCTCCGCCACCGACCGCCGCATAGCGCCACCCAACTCTGCCGCCCTCCTCCTAATCTCGTCCCCTTCTTCCGAACCCATCAGCCTCCTCACAACCTCCTCCACCACCGCCGCCTCCACCACCTCATGTCTCCTTCCCCAATCCCTCATAACCAAACCAACTCTCAGCATCTTCGTCACCAACACAGTATTCCTCGGCTGATCCGAATGCATCGGCCACGCCACGATCGGAACTCCCATTGAAAGGCTCTCCATACATGAGTTCCAACCACAATGACTCACAAACCCACCTGTTGAACTGTGTCCCAAGATCTCCAATTGTGGTGCCCAATCTCTCACCACCATTCCTCTCTCTCCAAACCCTTTTGGAAGCTCAACTCGCCTCTCTTCTTCTTTTTCTTCTCCATCAAACACATCTCCTTTATCGGCGTCTCTCAATACCCATATGAACCTTTTGTTGCTCCGCTCCAACCCAATTGCAAGCTCTTTGATCTGCTCATCTGACAATGAGGTTGTCGATCCAAACGCAACGTAAATGACTGAGTTTGGAGCTTGTTTGTCAAGCCAATCTAGACATGTGTGTCGGCGAAGAAAATTATAGTTATTGTTTATTGTCACCGGGTTGAATGGCCCAATCGCCCAATGCTTCTTGTTCTTGGTTATTTGTTTCTTCGCGAGTAAATTAATGTACGGACCTTCAATCACTTTACTCGTGTTGTATAGATGACCGGAATTGAACTTAATGTGATCGTGTTGGTTTCTGATGAATTTCAAGAACTCGGAGGTGAAACAACCTTCTAAGGAGGGAAGGTCTTTGAGTATTTCGGATTCTATTGCGAAAGGCCTTTCCATTGTTTCCCAAAAGTAGAGGAAGGTTGTGAAAGCTGATACGCTATGGAAAATGTAGGACTCGGTGTTTGGAGTGTACGGGATGTCTTGAACTATTGAGCTCATCAGTGAATCATGAATGACAATAATTCTTCGATAAGTGGGGGAGAGAACATCCAATAACGTATTAAAAGGATCGCGATGGCACAATGAGGCTTGAAAAGAAGGTTGGAGGTGGGAGGGGAATTTAATCGAGGCGTTAGGGTTGGGAGGAGGAGAGGGAAAGAAAGGGGTGGGAAAGTCATGGAAATGGATGTTAGCGGCAGAGATGGGGTCCCAACCGTGGACTCGGAGCTTCGCTTGGCGGTTGTGGGTGGCAGAGGCAACGTAGTGGACAGGGATGTGGTACGCGGAGATGAGGCGGGAGAGTTGGAGGAGTTGGTTGAGATGGCCTTGTGCTGGAAATGGCACCACCACCACCACAATTTGGCCTTGTTGTAGGCCATTTTGGCCATTGCTTTGGTGGTTGGCCATTTAATGTTTTGTATGTGTTAGTACTACCAAGTTTGGATATATTGCTTCGAATGTTGTGTTTGTTACATATATTTATAGTAGAGCCTCTGTTTGGTAAGAGGCTTTTTGGATTTTTTTTTAGTTAAAATAGTCGCAAAGAATAAAATAGATTTTTTAGCTCAATAAGATAAAACATCACATTCAATCTATAATCATTACATTCTTTCTCTCACAAAAAAGTTTAAAAAGCTAAAAAAGTCAAAAACCCTTCCCAAACTAGGCTTTTTAGCCTCAGGCTAAAATAGTCAAAAAAACCAAAAAGTCAAAAAGCCAACCCACTTCCCAAACGACACCAAAGTCATGCTAACCTGTATAACTTTTAGTTCATAAAAAATTATATATTATGTAATATTTTCATACAGAATGTATAATTTTTTCTTAAATTTATTGATATATTTTTTAAAGATACACGTTTATAAAATTCTTTATAATATACTAGCTACTACTGTTGCACACACAAATTAGTTGATAAAATTTTGCAATTCAACAATCTCAATGATGTTCCTTAATAACTACTCAATGAAATTGTGTTTAATTTTGGTGTGAACAATGAATGGGAGATTGTATTTTGTATTTTCACTCTATCTATTGAGAGCCAAGATCACCAAAATCCCCTTTCATGAAATTTCACAAATCTTCATTAAAAGACATCTTTAAATTAAAATCACACTTTTTAAAATAAAAAAACCTTTAATATCCTATTTTTTTATATTGAGAAAAAGAAAATAAAAGTTTGAAAGTTCTTTATTAAAAAGACTTCTTTAAATGAAAAACACACTTTTTAAAATTAAAGGACTTTTAATATCCTATCTTTTTTATTGAGGAAAATAAATTAAATATTTGAAAGACAATTCAAAGCTACGCACAGCTTCCTTCTACGATGGATTTACTATTTAGATTATAAATTTGAATAAAAATCTAAAAAATAAAATGGAAAGAGCCTCACAAAACTAGGCTAAAAAAACTCACAACCAAAGAGCCTAGGCAACAAGGAGGAGTAACCAGCAGGGTTTGCAGTCATGGGTGGTTCTCGGCAGCAGTAGGCGTGGGGCTCAGTGTTTTAGGTGTCAGTGCTTTAGGTGGTCTTCGGCAGGTGTGGGTGTTCTCTGTGTTTCAGTGTTAGGTGTGGGACTCAAGAGTTTGAATTGTAGTTTTTTTGGGTTTGTTTTGTTGTTTTATTTGTATTTTAAAATATAATTTGTGAGGTTAAGGGGTCGGTTGTAAAGACGTGAGTAGCAGTAGTAGGAGAGTGTTTTTACTCTTCGAATCTCTCTCAATACGTTTTTTTTCCTTGTACCTTTTAAATTTCATGTTTTAATGGAATTTTTTCTTTGCCGATCAAAAAAAAAAAAAAAAAAAGGGGTTGGGAAATTTTTTAAATCATTGGCTGTAACACTCTAATGTAATACACAAAATGTACTTCTCTCAAACGTAATACTTCAATCAATGTAATACAAAAATTCCTTAGCGTACTTTTCCTAAATATAATACTCCAATGTAATATACTAAAAAATTCCTTAGTGTACTTTTTCTAAACGAAACACTCCAATCAATGTAATACACAAAAACTCTTTAGTGTACTTTTCTCAAACGTCACATTCAAATGTAACATATTAAAAAACTCTTTATGTAACACACAAAAACTTTTTACTATACTTTTTATAAACGTAACACTCTAATATAACACACTAAAAAATTTCTTAATGTACTTTTTCCAAACATAACACTCAATGTAACACACTAAAAAGTTTTTTAGTATACTTTTTCCAAACGTAACACTCTATTAAAATTTAAAAAAAAACACCTTAGTGTATCTTTTTTTTTTTTTTTTTTTAAATTCAAATCAATGGTAAATTTTATAAGTATTAATAAATAAATTTATAAATATTTTCATTGATCTGTAAATATTTTGTAATAATTCTACTTATATATAATTTTTACAAATTTTTAATGTGAGATCTATATGGATAATTCTTTGTGCAAGGCATATGGTATGCTATTTATTTATGTATTTTTGTGACTTAAGTTACACACTTCTGTAAGAACTTATGACACGTTTTATAGGTTAACTTATGCGAATTTATGTTAATTTACGCGATTTTATAAGATGACTTATGTATGTTTATAAAAAATTACGTCAAATTATGATTTTTCAAAATTTTATAAATTAACTTACGTAAATTTGTGTTTTAGTTATGTGATTTTGTAAGATAATTTATATATGTTTGTGATAACTTATATCAAGTTGTAATTTCTCAAGTTTTTATAAATTAACTTATGCGAATTGAAATTTAAACTATGCAGTTTTGTTACATAATTTACATATTTTTATAAAATTTACACAAATTTACATACTCCTTACATGTAGTGGGTAGGGATTACACATCCAAACACTTATGAGGCTCACCTTTTGTTTCATTAGATTATTTTGAGAAGTGTTTTTTGTCTGACTTATTATAAAAAATAAAAAATAATACGATCTAAATAAATTAATAAGTTAATAAAAAAAAATTTCCCCTGACTAAGAGGCCATTTTCTATGAAAATCTTTGGTAGATATTTTTTCTCTATCCAAAAAAAATTCTCCCACCAATGAGGGATTGGAAGAGACAAGCTGCACACGGGTCATATCATTACACTTACAACCATGCACACGAGATAAAATGGACGACTGGGATTTGGAGTTATTCCAAATGGACATTAAAACACGTGCTGAATAAGTGTGTGGGCAGTAGTGTGGGACCATGAGGTGTTTGAAATCCACGTGTCCCCCATGGCCGACAAAAATTTCAACTGTGTACTTCAGAAATTGGCCTATTATTATTAAAAACATAATTTAAAAATATATATTTTATATTTATATAAAAAAAAAAAAAAGGAGTAAATTACACTTACCTCTCTTAAGATTTATCTTAATTATAAATATCTCTCTTATAGTTTCAAAAATTACACATATCTCCCTTACTTTTGAAACACGTTACAAAAATAATAAAAAAGAGTGACATTAGCAACAACAAACACAAAAATATCCAAAATGCCCTTCCAATTTTTCAGTACCTGTAAACTTTTCCTCAAAACAACATGACAATAATGAGTATTTTTTTTATACCAAGTTAATTTTTTATATATATGTTTTGAATTGCCTTGTACCAGGAATGTTGGTTATTTAAAAATTAATTGTGCACCCAAAAAAGAAAAAAAATCATGTGAAAATGATGATCATTTTTTTTATTTTTAATTTTTTACACCAAATTATTTTTAATTTTTTTCATGATTTTTTTAAAAAAATTGATTATGAAAATTAAACCAAACAAAGTGTTATGAATCATGATTCACTTTCCTTATATAGTGTGTATATATGTTTTGAATTGCTTTGTATCAGAAAAGTTGGATATGATAGTATAACACTTGACCTTTAAATAATAAAAATAAATAAATAAATAAAAACCAAAAAAAGAAATAAAAATAAGAATTCTAATAGGAAACAAAAAGAGAAATAAAAATAAAAAATTTCATATGTTTTGTTTCAATTTTCTAGATTTAATTTTCTGAAAATTGAATTTTTTATTTTTCATATTTTTTGTTTTTGATGAATATTTTTAAAATTTTAAGTAATTTTTTTATACTTTTTTAGATGCACCTTACTTAGATGTATCCAAAAATTAAAATATTTATAAAAAATATTTTAAAAAATCAATAAAGACACAAGAATACTAAAATGTATTGAACTATTTCATGAATTTTTTAAAGATTTTTTTCAAAAATATTATATTTTTTAAGTGTATTTATGTTAGGTATATCTAAAAATTAAAAAAAAAATGACTTAAAATATTAAAAAATTAGTGAAAATAAAAAAAAATACGCAAACAAAAAATTTCAATTTTCTAAAAAGCGAATCCTGAAAAGTGAAACCAAACAAGTTATTATGATTTAAAAATTTTATGCGGACTTGATTCCCAAATCCTGTGAGATTTTTTTTTCTTTTTGTCTCATAGCCTTGCATGATGGGATATAAAAGTTTAGTTATGCTAACTTTAAATTTAGGGGGAAAAAAAATTATTTCAGGAATGGTTTTGAAAAATAATTATAAAAAAATGGTAAATTTTATAATATTAATAATTAAAAACATAAACTTTTTTTTATGAATGTGTAATAATTCCTTAAATTTAAGTGTAAACTCACTTGAAGATAGAAACTGACAATAACTTTGGATAGTAGGTCACTAATTTATCTTTTTGTAGGATTTGGTGGATTAGATGAGGCAATGTTGTAGTTGGGTTAATAGAGAAAGAAAGATGGAATGGAGATATTTTAGTCATTTAATGTTATTTTTGATACTATTTGGAACAAAGTTAACAAAGGGGGAATCTAGCTATTATTTTCAAAAATAATGGAGGTTTGTGTAATTTTTGAAACCACATAAGAGATATCTGTAATTAAGGTAAATCTCAGGGCAGGTAAGTGTAATTTATCCATAAAAATTCAAAATACTGTGTCAATAACATTTATGAAATTTTAAGACAATAATGTGTTTTAATTAAAAATGGAAGGATCACAAAATATTATCACATTTTATTTATAAAAACTTTTTTATACAAACATTCAATTTATTACTCTTAATTTTTTTATGGGTAAATTACAAATACACCTCCTTAGTTTTACTTAAATTACAAATTATCCTTTGTGATTTTAGAAATTACATTATGTCCCTTAAGATTTCTAATTTCATAACAAATAGGTCATTTTATTAATAAATTATCAAGTTAATTAACAGTTTTTAATAATGTTAAACTTTTATTTTAATTAATAATTTAAGTAATTTTATTATTGTATAGAAAGCAATTATAAATTTTATTTTTAGTTAATTTTATTAAATAAAAAATTTTAATAAGGGGTATTTATAATTTTTTAAACCATAAGGGGTAATCTGTATTTTAAACAAATATCAAGAGTGTATTTATAATTTACTCTATTTTTAAACTATGATTTGGATATCACAGGTTAACCAAATATGTTTCTAAAGGATAAATTACAAACACACCTTCCGAAATTTATTTAAATTACAAATTATCTATGTGATTCTACAAATTACATTATGCCTCTAAGGTTTCTAATTTCATAACAAATAAGTCATTTTATTAATAAATTATCAAGTTAATTAACAGTTTTTAATAATGTTAAAATTTTATTACAATTAATAATTCAGATAATTTTATTATTGTATAAGTGAATAGTTAGAGAAATTAAACTAATATAATTCAATAAAAGAATTATTAATATCCAATTATTTTAAAAATTAACTATTTAAATTATCAAAAATAAATCTCAAAATATAGGCTTCCTGGCCGCATAACACTGCCGTTGTGTTCCCATGGCAGCCACCCACATTTGATTCAAAAATGCTTTAGAACTCTAATATAAGAGCTCTAATAGCTTTAATGGGAAGGTAGGACTCACCCTAATGTGATGTTTGTGCCTTTTTTTTTTTTTTTTTTTTTTTTACTTTGACACATCACTAGAACTCAAATTAGAGCTCTAGATTTAGAGCTCTCTAACATTTCCCCATTTGATTATAGCATGTTTGTTTTGTCCGGCTGCATATCATACCTCCTCATTGGTAGGGCATCCTATAACCGTACCCAAACCCAATCCGATCTTTTTTTAATGCCAAAAAAAAAAAACGATAAATTATATTTTTCACTTTTTGAATTTCATTTGATTTTCACTTTACTCTATTATCTTTACAATGAATAAATTATATTTTTCAGCTTCTAATTTTTATCTAAGTTTTATTTTAGGGGTTGTGTGAGATGTCTTAAATAAGTACATTTTTTGTCTTTTTAGACTAAAAAGTTGAGGAAAAAAAGATAGATGTTTTGGTTAACTTTTTGACTTTTTACGAAAAAATATGTATTAAAAAATTATATAAATAATGAACATTTTGGCAACAAGCTAAAAAAGCCAACTTTTTAACCCAAAAGAACCCAGCTTTTTGCCAAAAAAGTCAAAAAATAAAAAAGTCAACTTTTTACTAATTTCTCAAAACACTCCTAAGTGTATAGGAGAAGTTAGTGAAGTAGCTCATACACCTTGGGCAATGTAGTGGGTTGGTTAGGAGATGGGAAATGATTACCTCCTTTTTGGGCATAAATTGGACGGTGTTGTTCGACCTGTGGGGCCCACTACAGGTCCTGTTTTGATAATCGGAACCGTTCAATATGTAGAACTCGTCAAGTACTATTTGTTTGTTAAAAATCAAGTTGATTGGATATTGATAGCTATCTGATCGTATTAATTTTTTGTCAACTGTTAACTATAACACTATCCATTTTTTATACAAAACTGATTTGATCGTATAGTTAGCGATATCCGATCACTGTAATTTTTTACAGTTATATAGTACTGGACGAGTTCTATATATTGAACGGTTCAAATTATCAAAACGGGACCCGTGGTGGGCCCCCACGGACCCAACATTACCATTAAACTTAGTAAATATATATGTAATTTTTTTTTTTGTTCCTTTCATTGCACTCTTCTTTCACGTCAATACCTACAGTGGTGTAAAGTTGATTTGTATTAAAATATTATGTATATTAATATTTTTATATTTTAAATTTGTGAATAGTGATGACTTCTTGACTTTTTTTTGTAACGTTTTGAATTTTTTGAAACACCCCAAACCAGGCCTTAATCTTATTTTTTTACTTGCAATAATTAAATTTAATTTATGCAGAAAATTCTAAGTAGGTGATTGTATGGTAAAAATTAATTTATATAATATGAGATCCATACGTAGAATGGATTTGAATTACAAAATAAAATTATGAGTAATTTTTGGATTAATAAAAATAAATTGGTAGTATTACTCATTTTATTACCATTCTCGGAACACTTCCTAAAAAAGTCATCAAGATATTTGTGATATTATTGCCTGCCAATTCTAGTCGGAAAGCCTAACATACCAACTTCCTACCCATAAGAGGGAAAATTTGTTTCATGGCACGTGCAAACATTTATTTGTGCGCAATTAATACGAAGCATTAACTCAAAATAATTTATAGCGTTGTTATGTCATTGTCACAACGGATAGTAGGCATGGCAACATGACAAAACTTATTTTGGAAGTATGTTACAACTTGATTTATTGTGTTTTTTTTTTTAATTTTAAAAATGTGTAAAAAAATAAAAAAAATTAATAAATTAACTTTTAGCAGAGTTCTCAAAAATTACATTATTTCTCTATTTTTTTTATATATTTTTTCAAAAAAAATTAAAAAGATCGTATCGGAGCCAGAAAATCAATAATGTAACAAGAGCATGGCGTTGTTAGGATAATTTGGAACCCTTGAAAATAATGATATAAATAAAAAAGAAAGAAAATATGTTACATGAGAAATAACGTTGTGATTAGTAATAATAGTTAAAATAAAATGATAAGAGATAAAAATGTGAAATGAGTGTAATATTTTGGTGGTTCAATATTATTATGTTTGGAAACTAAATTATATGTAAATATAAATATGCACAAAAATATTTAATATATTTACAAGAGAAAAAATTTCTTTCCTTCTATTTTTTTATTTTATTTTTTTTTTCCTATTACGACAAGAAAAATATACACAAATAAGACGAGATAAGGGGATGCAATGGGAAGAAATAAATAATAATGTTAAGTACACATAAGTATAGTATAAAAACTATAAGTGTATCATCACCATTGTAATATAAGTCATACTTCAAATAAATTTCAATTGCATAACATAATTAATGTATACATTTTATATTTTATTTTTGTAAATTCAACAATGTTGTGAAATAAATTGAGAATGTACATTGAATAATTAAGGAGAGGTCGGTGTGGAAAATTCAAAGAACCGACATCCCATTCCTTCTTTTGAATCAAAAAAACAAAGAACCAACACCCCATACAAATGAGGAGTGACATTGAAAGAAATTTGACAAGATGTAAAATATGTGATCGTGTCTACCATTATGCACTACAACCAAATGGTGTGATTTGAGGGGTTACTTTTTTTTATTGACTATTCTTTTTTTTTTTCTCCTCCTTCAAAGATTATAAAATGTTAATTTATTAATAAAATTGTATTATAATTAAAGGATTGTTACTGCTCTATCAATTTAAATTTACAACATTCTTCTCACCATATTTTAAGATATTACTATAGGACTACTGAATTAAACCCAATGTCTACTTTATTGACTATTAAAAGACTCCCTTTTTTTGATTTTTTTTTTAAATTAAACCATAAGATAAAAGAAATGAATATGTTTAGAAAAGTATTTTGATTTTTTGTGAGGAAATTTGCAAAAAAATTATAAAAAAAAAATTAAATTAGAAGGTAAGATAATTTTTAATTTTGAATTATTTTAATAATTTTTTTTTGGAACTAAAATAACCACATAACAAATGGTCTCTAACTATGTTTGTGGACTTTAAAAACATAAGCTAATACACTTCTTTTTTTGAATTTTTTTTACTTTAGTGACTTTTTTAAAAAAATATGTTAATTTTATTTATCTTTTCAGTCTGTCTTGCATAAACGAATCTAAAAATTAATTTTTTCAAAAATTTGATAAAAGAATTTTAAAAATTCAAAATAAACAAAAGAAGTTTATTATTTTTGACTTATTTTTGTCTTTATTGAAAAAAAATTTTAAAAATATTTTTTTGGGTTCGTCTCATTGAATTGAATCTAGTAGCCTTTAGCATTTTGAAAAATTAAATAAAAAAATCTCTACAGACCAAAATCAAAATAAAATAAAAAACCAAATCCCAAGCACCCTTGTTTAGAAATTGACTGTTTTAGTTGGTTTTTAATTTTTTTTTATAAAAAAAAAATGTACAGAAATATAAAAAGATCAATGTGACAACTTATAGTAATTTTTTAACTTCTTGGTTAAAATATTAGGCCTTGTTTGTCATAACCTAAAAAAGTCAAAAAGTCACTATCATATTTAAATCACGTCATCTTATTTAAATCACATCACTTCAAACCCAACCCATACACAACCTGTATTTCATAAAAAATCAAAAAGTATATTTATTTAGATCATCTCAAACAACCTTTAAATAAATCTCCAACTTATAGTGACTTATTGATTTTTTTTATCTTTGACTTTTTAATTTTTTAGCTATTTAACCTAATTATAAAAAAAAAAAAATCATTTGGGATGAACTTTTAGTTTTTTTGTAGTTTTGTAAGAGAAAAAATGAAATGATTATAATTTGGATGTGATATTTTGGTCTTGTTTGGGAAGAGAGTTGGGTTAAAATATTTGACTAAAAGACAAAATATACTAAAATAGTCAATAAGACAAAATATCACATACAAACTATAATTATTTTATTTTTTCTCTCACAATCAACAAATCAATTACAAAAAAGAGCCAACTAATTTTTTAAACATAACTTTTTTAGCCAGAATAAAATAGTCAAAATCCTAAATAACTAATTAAAATAATCAACTTTCCAAGCAAGGCATTTGTCTTATTTATTTTTTAGTCTATTTTATTTTTTAATTGGCTAAATTAACCATAACCATCTTGCCAAACAAAGCCATTGTCATAGAGAGGTTATTTAGTGATCTTGGGCAAGATTTGGTAGTGTCCCAAAGAAATTGTGATTAGTAAAGAAAAGGAGACATATAATTTTATATTGAGATATAGAAAAAGAATATGACAATTGGTAATTAGCTAATGCTAAGTACACGTGGTTAGGGGTGCGCGCGGGTCGGTTGCGGCTACGAAACCTCCAATTTGTCATCCGTCTGCCAGATTGACGGATTAGAGAAAATCAATCCGTATCCGTCCGCCAATCCGGCGGATGTGGATTGGCGGTTTGGCGGATGGATGCGAATCGGTTTGGCGGTTTGAAATTTTATAAATTTTCAACATAGTTCAACTTGTGCACTTCCTCAAAAAAAAAAAAAAAAAGGTATTACAATTACTGCATGCATCATCCAAAGAAAGAAAGTTTGAAACTTTAGAATATCACAATCACTGCATGCCTCGTCCACATAAAATATTACAATCTGTGGTTCTTAAAATATAAAAACAATTCAAACCATCAAAACCATGAGCAGAGAATAGTAGAGATTGTATGTCTCTGTATTGTTACATTTATATATGTTTTTGAAAACAAAAACCAATCAGCATATGTTATATGTTCTATTTATTACTTTTAGAGTTAGATTTAAAAACCAAAAAATATAGATAAATAATATGTTTATTTTTTTCAATTCAAAAATTATATCCAAGTTGAAAACTTTTTTTCAACAGAATATTTGAACTCTTTTTCAATTGAAAACACAAACAAAATATTTAAACAAATTGAAAACACAAAATCTTATAAATTACTAAGGGTGCTCAAGGTTTGGCGGTTCGATTGCGACCAAAAGAAGTTTAAATCCGCCATCCGTCCGCCAAATTGGCGGATTGGAGAAAATCAATCCGTAACCGTCCGCTCGTCATCACGCATCCGTTCAAAATGCGACGGATCGGTTCGATTCGGTCGATTTTAACGGATTGATATATCCGCTGCTCACCCCTACACGTGGTAGCTCTTGAGCACCTAATAATTTTTCATTTTGATGAATTGCCTCCGTCGGTGGACAAAGATTCCATCATAATTTGGAATTTGAACCTTTCTAAAAAAAAATTATTAAGTAGTTTTAAAGATATTATATATGTAATGCTTCCAATATTTTTTTTTTTCATTATCATTTTATTATTTATTAAAGGTAAATTAACATTTGTTCCACCTCCAAATTTTTTTCACAACGTTATTGGTTTTTATTTTTTTATTTTTTTTAAAACTATCTCAACGTTATTGGTTAGATGTAAACCAAGGTTATTGTTTAAAAAAAATAATCACATATTCATAGAGCAGCATGTGACATTACTCAATAAAAAATTATTAAATGAATTACCTTTTATCTTACAATCACTTAATCAAGATGAGTCAAGATGTTATACTTGTAATTTTTGTACATAAAATACTAAATATAACAAAAAAAAAAATTGACAAAAATGATATAGCATTGTCATTATTGTAATAAATTTATCTTCATTGATATTTTGTTTTAAAGTAAATGGTCCATAATGAACCATATCATTATATATGAAATTTATGTACAAATTTTTTTTTGTTTATATAGTATTACTTTTATTTTTACTATATAATTAATTTGAAGCATCATGTAAAAAATGACACATAATGCTCCAAGACAACTTAATAATTACCTTCAATTTTAGTTTTAAATTGAAAGTAGGACGAATTACACTAACAGTCTCTATAGTTTGAAACTTATGTCACTTTGGTACTTGACTTTTCCATTATGATACATTTGATCTTGAATTTTAAATCTTGTTTCAAATAAGAACAATCAAATATGTTTTCTTTGCAAGACAAAATTATCATACAACTTATTTTGGGTTGGTTAACTTATATATTGTTTCAAATATAAGGCCTTTTTTTAATTAATAATGTTGGTACTTTCTTGGTTATAAAGTTATGTTTGGTTTGATTTTCAGAATTTTTTTTATAGAAATTAAAAATTAAATTGGTAAAAAAAATTAAAAACACATCATTTTTATATAATTTCATCTTTTGGAAGGGTAAAAGTAATTTTTTTAATTTAATTTATTTTCATTAAATTAATTTTTATTTTTTCAAAAGTCAAATATGGTGACAACTTTGATATCAATATTAAACAAATCCATTAAATTAAAAAAAGTAAAAATTAAAAATATTTCATATATTAAACGTATCAATTACATATTAAAAGCTTAATAATTATCCATTACATGATAACCATAAAAAAAAATATGTTAACAATAAAAATAATCATCTATTACATAATAACCATCCAAAAAATAACAAAAACAACTACCCATTGCATGATCATCATCCAAACTCATAATAAAAATTAATTTAATAAAAAAATAAAAATGTAAAAGATTTATCATTTTTGTATAATTTATCTTTGGTAGGTAGAAATAATTTGTAAAAATTCAAAAATAACTTTTTGACATTTATTTTTGTTAAACTAATTTATATTTTATCCAATTGTAACTTTGTCCTTGAAATAGAGTATTTTTCGTTTGCAAAAGAAACGATGTCTTAAATAGTCTTTATTTAAAATGAGATTCAAAATTTAAGGTCAAATGTATCATAATTGTAAGGTAAAGGATCAAACTGACACAAGCCTTAAACTACAGCGACCGTTAGTGTAATTCGTCCTTGAAAATAATTATTAAGAAATTAACCAATATTATCCATTCCCACCTACACGAGTGGTTATCGGGTGCTCCTGGAGCACGACCTTTGGTGCTCAAAGGTGTTGTGATTGATAGAGAATATAGAATCTATGATTTTGTGTTAAATAATTGAGAAATATGAAAAAAAAACATAATATATGATGATTAATCTTAAAGTATAAATTCTCTTCAAGATTATTGAACAGTTTTTTCCTATACAGAGTACCAATACGAAAGGGCCATAAAGTTTTGCATTGTCTAGTTGTTAATAAGGTGAAGTTTGATAACCACTGAAAATGGTTTTTTTTTTTAAAAAAAAAATACAATCAAACAGATAATTCATATTTTTTCTTTTTGTATTTTTTTTTTATAGTAAAAAGTCAAAAAATCAATTAAATAGTTCCCAGAACAAACCTAAGTTGAAAAAAAAAAGTCGACAAATAACAAGTTATTTTTTTAATTGTTAAGAACTTTTGTTTATTTTAAAATAAAATATGTTTTACACATTTGCATGTAATTTTGCAGTGAAACAAACATGGCCCATAAACAGTGTGTTAGTTTCTCCATTTAAGCAAGACTAGATCTTCTCCATTTTTTTATTTTTATTTTTTAATATTTAAAAGCCCCCATGTTAAACTCAAACAAATTTGTCAATTTAACCAACTCTAGTCACAATAAACTTGAAGATCACAACTGTAAAATATGATGTTTTGAACAAACTCCATGAGATACAATATGATACTTTCCCAAAAGACTGCTTCAACTAAAGTTTCAATAAGGTTATGCATCACAAAAATTGAAAATCATCAAAACATATTAAAATCAAAACAACAAAATCAAATTCTTCTCAAATTTACATTTTAAAAAAAAATTGCAAGAAATGCACCACTCCAATTTGCTAACAAAAAATTGGCACTTCAATCCAAATACAAGTAGGATATTCAAATCATAAATTTTCCTGTCAAAGCAGATCAAGGGATATAGGTGGCCCAAATGTTGAATCTGGTGATCCAAACTTTTTGCATAGCACAATTAAAATCAGGATTACATTGGGTATTCACAACACATTTCGTCATTGGCGTCCACGGTCGTCCTTATTGCATATACATAAAGCGCCTTCTCATCAGCTATGGGAGGAGCTACAACCAAACTTGGAGTAGCTTGATATGCGGAAACAACTAACAAACCATGCCTCACTGATCTTGACATGCACATCTACAAAAGTGGCGGTGATAGGGAAACAACACTCTTAGCAACATTTTGATCAGATAGTGGCAGGTAATGGTTGAGGGGAAGAGTCCCCTTTGTGACTTGAGCGCTAAATCAGACTTCTCTGCAAGCCTCCAAAACCCGTTCCTTCCATGATCCATTTTTCTCTCCTCCAAAGCAAGATTCTCTTGCATAGGATGACCACTACATGTTTCATCCTTCATCCACTTGGAAAAAAAGGTAATTTTTCTCCTCAAAATTTTGAAAATCATCAAGAACCTACCACAAGGACCCATAGAAAATATGGAAACAATTCTCTAATCTCGAAGTATAGATCATTTTATGCCTCTGACAATGAAGTACCTTCAGCTGATGACTATAAATGCATAGAAAGGGTGTTTGATCTCTCCGTTCAATTCAATATAAAGTGAGTGATAGGAGTGTGGCGGATAAAAAAAGGGTGTTTGATCTCTCAATTCTATTCAATATAAACGTAGGCTAGCAAGTGTTATGAGTGAAATGAGTATTTGATTTCTCGGTTCATTTTAATATAAAAGTAGGCTAGTGAATGTTATGGGTGAAATGGGTGCTTGATTTCTCAGTTCAATTCAATATAAAAAGGTGAGAGGGTGTTGTGGGTGAAAGGTTGAGAGGGTGTAGTGGGTGATATGGGTATTTGATCTCACAATTCAATTCAGTATGAACGGTGAGTGTGTGTTGTTGGTGAAAGGGTGAGTGCGTGTTGTCGGTGAAATGGGTGTTGAATCTCACATTCAAATTAAATACAAAAATGGGTGAGAGTGTGTTGTGGGTAAAAGGAGTGTTTGATCTTTCAATTCAATTCATTAGATGATGGTTACTCTTCTTAATTCTGGTTTCATTCCATACATCATCCAAAAATATTAAATAATTATTATCAAAAAATCAAACCCTCACGCCGGCTATAGGCATACATAGTTAGAAGAAATATTCCCAAGACCACTCATACCAACAATTAGCACTGTGAAAACCCCAATAATCTCCCATTTATCTCTCTTCCAATCCCAAAAATAAGATCCATCGACCCATCTTTCTCTTTCTCGATCAATAACTTCCATCAACACCACTAAATCAACAACTCTCTTACAATTCTCCTAATTTTACCATTTTCTTAGAAATAGTTCTGAAGATCTAAAATCCTAAAACAAAGATAAGGAGTTCAGATTGATGAGATCATAAGAGATTGATGATGAGATTAAATACCTCCAGATCTGGAAGATCAGATTGAGATCGATCTTGCTGATTGCACTCTGTTGTGGTGGTCCTTGAAGCATCAAGCTTGGTGTGAAATCAAAGAGTATGTGAGGGGGCTTTCCTTGGATACTTTTTATGTGGGATTAAATTACAAATACAACTTTAAAACTTATTTAAAATACAAATTATTTTTATAATTTTGAAACTTATATCTTAAGTTTTTAGTCGTATAATAAATAATTTATTTTATTAATAAATTAGAAAAATCAATTAATAAATTTAAATGTAATTTTATTATTATATAAAAATAGTTATAAATTTTATTTTTTTATTAATTTTATTAAATAAAAATATCTGATAAGAAAATAATTTATAATTTTTAAAATTAAAAGTGATAATTCGTATTTTAAAATTATATTTAGGATAAATTATAAATATATCCCTTGAAGTTTGCTTAAAGTGTAAATTACCCACTATAGTTTGAAAAATTATAAATACTCCTTATTAGAATTTTTTATTTAAAAACATTAACTAAAAAAATAAAATTTATAATTGATTTTCTATGTAATAATAAAATTACTTAAATTATTAATTGAAACATATTTCTAACATCATTAAAAACTGTTAATTGACTTGATGATTTATTAATAAAATAGGCGATTTATTATGAAATTAAAAATCTCGGGGGTGGAATGTAATTTCTAGAATCACATGGGTGATTCAAATTTTTATCAAACCTGAAGAGGTGTATTTATAATTTACTCTTTCAATAGGGAGTGTTTGGGAAGTCAATTTAGGCTTTTTTGGAGTTAAAATCCACAAAAGATAAAATATATTAAAATAATCAATAAGATAAAATATCACATTAAATTTATTATTTTTTTATTTTTTTCTCACAAATATCACATCTAACTAAAAAAAAATTAATCTTCTTCCCAAACGCTAACTAAAAAAAAAATTAATCTTTTTCTTAAATAAAAATGTTTTATCTTATTAAAATAATTAAAAATTAAAATACCCTATGAAAATAATCATCTTTCTGAACGAGGCCAAACGAGGCCATTGTGTTGACGAATGACTAAAAAGGAAGCAAGGTATCGGCCGATGTGCGGTCCAAGTGGATCACATGCATACATATCTCAATGCCATTATTATATTGGTATATAAAAATGTTGTATTTTTTTAAAATTTAAATGTTGCATTTCAGTCATTGATATTTATAATTTTATAACAAATTATAATAAATTATCAAATTAATTAACAATTTTTAATGATATTAAAAATATATTTTAATTAATAATTTAGGTAATTTTAATATTATATAAGAGAGCAATTATGAATTTCATTTTTTCAGTTAATTCTGTTAAATAAAAAATTTTGACAAAAGGATGTTCGTAATTTTCCAAATCACAAGGAGCAATCTGTACTTTAAGCAAACCTCAGGAGGTATATTTGTAATTTATCCTAAAATAATATATATATATATATATATAAAGAGTGCTGCTATTAGTACTCCACGAATTATTTTGAACCCTTTAATTTTTAGCTTTTTTTATATTACAATAATAACCTCAAATAAAAAATAAATAAATTACCCCAAAAAAATCTTAAATAAAATTACTAAAAATGACATCATTAATCTTGGGACACCCAATCTCACAATTAAACCCACATACCACGACATCATAAATTGGGATTTATGAGAGCACTCACTTCCATCACCACCCATCCATCTTCTCCAAATCTCACATTCAAAACTTACTCATCCTCAAAACTTTGAAAACCCTTTAGCGGCAATATTCTGGTGATAATGGTAGTAACCATTTGATTACTCAAAATTCCCGAACATATGGCCAAAAGACATTATTTATTTGTTGGGGAACCGATAACCGAACATTTATTATTTATTATTAATAACCGAAGAAAAGGATGAGGAGACAGAAAGAGAGAGAGAGAGAGAGAGCAGAGATAGTAATCACACTTGGCTCTTCTTCTTCTTCTTGGGTTTTGTTACGCTCTGTTTGGTTGGAAGATTTAGTGAGAGATTTAGAAAGGAAAAGGAAAAAAGTATTTAAAACTAAGTGAAATATAAATATGTTTTATTTACATTTCACTTACCTTTTTTATTTCTCTTTCTAAATCCCTCTTCAAATTCCCTAACCAAACATAACATTAAGATTTTTGGAAGAGATTTTTTTTTTGGGGTGTAAAGAGTGTGCATTCAATTGAATGGATGGAATGTTTTCACAAAAATAATTTTGGTATTATTTGGGGGGAGAAAATAAATTTTAAAGGTTTCAAAATTTATAAATGGGATCCAAAATAATAGATAGGGTACTAATAGCATCACTCTATATAAATTGGTGAGAATTAAAATCATACTCCATCTGTCCCAATTAATTTGTCCATTATAGAAAATCCAAAGAAAATTGTAATCACTACAATATAATTCAAATTTTGAAATATTTTCCCCTCTATTCCCTTCTATTTGAATTTTAAAATGTGTTTATAATGATTTACAAGAGACAAATTTAAAAATTTAACAAAATTTAATATTTTAAAATAGAAAGTGGACAAATATTTTGTGACATTAAAATGAAAAGGTAGATAAAAAAAATGAGACACAGGAAATATAATTCTTGATAGGCAAAGTATAATTCTTGATGGGGCGATGCTAATGCCACGTCGCATATTAAAATCATATACCATATTAATTGGTGAAATAATACAAGATGTCCTCAATCATTCAGTCATCCCTAAATAATAAACTTTAAATATGGGTAATCATCCATAATCACTTCCAAGAATCGTCTATTTGACTTCAAGAATCAGTTTTTTTTTTTTTCTTTTTCTTTTTTGGGTTGAAAAAATAAATGTTCTAAGATGTTATGATGACATCCATAGGTTCAAATCCCAAAATTACCGACTGCCGACCTCATTTGACCCGACCTAATTTGACCCAACTTATAAAAAGAAACTTACCACCGAAACACCAACAGAGTTCTAACCACACACCACAGACGAACTCAAATTTCAATAAAAGGAGAGAGCCACCTGCAAAGCATTATCACATCCCATTTTTAACCCCTTTAACCACTGAAACCGTGTTGGCTATCTCTATTTTATTTTTAAGAATGACGAACAAACAAATTTGTAACGGAATTGTCATATTTAGCAATGAAATATATTTAAACTAAAAACATTAATGAATGCCTTTTGTTTCAAGTGATAGGAGCCAAATGAGTCAGTTATTCTATTAAAATTACAAAAAAACAAAAACTCTATGCCATTATTACAATGACTATATTCCGACATAACCGTTATTACAATAACTAAAAGAAGACAATAAGCAATTTTTTAAAAGACAAAAAAAAGAGTAAAACCAATGTGCAGTTTGCACTTAATTTATGACTCAAATGTATACTCAACCTTTGGAAAAAGGAGTACAACTTGTTTGTCTGTCCTTCACAACATCCAAAACAAATCACTCCAGTAATAACTTCAAAATCACTCTTTTTTGTCTTTTTTACTATTGTTTCCTCAACATTTCAAGGACTGCTGAGGTTCTTAAGGTCCTCCTCCTTAGCATACCAGCTCGGTATTATCTTTGAAATATGGGGATAGAGGTCCTTGTAGGAATTCCTGATTGTCCCTTCTGCAACTCCCGTTGCAATTGAAACATCTGCATGCACAATACCATCCTCTAAAATCCACACAAATGTGTAGGATAATAACCAAACACTAAAATTAGCGGAACCAAATAGATGTATCAGTCCAAAGATATTTACTGTAGACAACCAAAACAAATTTATAAAATATATATATATATATATGGGGAGGGGGAAAATGAGGTGATTCTCCTGTCAAACCCTACAATATAAGCACGTTCATTTTCTGAGAAAAGAAATTCAGGAGAATCTACAATTAATCAAATGGGCTGAATTCTAAACAATATAGTTGGTTTTGGCATTAAAAAGAACAGGTGGTGACTGGAGGCTGCCATGGGTTCAGATGTGATTTGTAGAACCCTCGTATTCAACTAGGTTCAAATGAATACACGTCCCAATCAATGAATCATAATATGATGCTTACCTTTAAGGGGCTTTTTATCATCTGAAAGTTGTGTTATAATATAGATGACAGCTGCTGCAATTGATATAGGGCTCCTCCTGCAAGTAATAGGACAGCAAAGGAACTAAGAGCAGTCCATCACACAATTGGAGAAATCCAAGCTTCCTATTCAAATCCGGATATAAAATACAGAGATTCTATTTCAGGTAAATTGAAACTTGCTAAAAAGATTGAAGAGAGTCTGAAATTTAAAACTTTACTTATCAAAGAAGTGTCTCACAATGAAAGCGCAAAAGGGAATTTTTAAGTGCCATCCAACACACCACCACTTCCATGGTGAAACTAAATAGAACTAAGTGCTCAAGTCCCACCACGGAAATGGGACAAAGTTGAACACTCAAAAATAATCTAAAACAAGAAATACCGTCTTCCATTTGTTTAAAGGTTACTCCTTTCCCAACTCTTTCATATCCTTAAATCTTGTTTAATATAAATGGTTGGCATATGAAGCAGAGAGCATTTAGAATCAGTACATCTCTTGAGAGTCTAAATATGCAAATGCAATAGATTCAGTCTCTGCTTGAAAGATGGCAATGTAAGAGAAAACCAGAACTACCTTATATCAAATTCTTCTGACTTTTGGACAGCTTCTTGGGCGGCTTTAACTGCTTGATTGTTCATACCAAGATTTGAACAAAAACGCCTCTAAAGAATTTATTAAAAATTCATGTCAGTGGCAGAAGCACAAGAAATAATTAAGATCATAAGAAAAAAATATGAAAAGCTGCCTATAACTATTTGAAGAAAGTGCTTAATTTCCCAAACCCTCACCATAAAATCCCCAGCGTGTATAGTACCCATCTCCACTGACTGACCCTTCTCGAGCTCTAGTTGTTTCACGATGTATTCTTTTGCTCGGCCAATTTCCTTCTTTGTTGCTCCATTGGCAACAGAGCAGATTTCTAGTTGAAATCCATAGGTTCAGGCAAAGCTCATTCACATAGAGAGATAAATCAGGAAGCATCCATACGTTTAAAAAAAAAAAATCTTAGGTTGTACCCTTAACAGTACGTGGCTTGTCTTCTTGGCGACAAGCTATGTAAAGGCAAGCAGCCAAAATTGCGTCCTGGTTTCTTCCTCTACTAGATTTTTGATCTTCTACCTTCTTGTATATCTCATTGGCCCGATCCTTCAGAAAAAAATCAGAAAGCCCCGTCAACAAAAAGTGAAGTATCCAATTTGCATCGATACTGAAGCTAGAAAAGCAAAGAAAGGGGAGTGGAATGAAATATGTTATATAAGAAGCTTGGTGAGGCAGATGGAGGAATTGTACATTCTTTAAGGCACAGTAACAAATGAAGGATAACATTCCACAGGTACAAAATAAGGAAACTAACAACAATCTTCAAGCTAAAAAGAAACCATCATCAAGAAAATGCATTACCATGGTAGTATACAAGTACTAGAACTCTGCAGAAATCTCAAAGGCCAGATTATAAACAAACTGTAGAAGTGATTACATCGACAAGCACAGCTTGGCAATCGGAATGTTTCAGATATTTGCATCGTGTATATATATAGAAAATGCCTTCCTCTTTGCTAGGGATTATTACAAATTGTCAGGACCATCATAAATAAAATAAATGTTGTGTAAGCTTCAAAGTTGAGGTTAATTGCATTTCTCAAAACTCCACAACAATCGACAAAAATAGAGAGCTCCACAAATTTCAATAAACTAGGTTCATGGTTCTAAATAGCAATATTGGGACACGTGGTGGTATTGGTCATAGTGTATCAAGAATATTGAGTGATATGTCTGGGGAATCAGGTGTTGTGGTCATGGTCTTGAATTTCTGAAGTATTAGTAAGCCCTCTAAAACTCAGTGATATGTGTTTTTCACTCTTTTGAAGTTCAAATTTCCACATTTTAATCAATATTTTGCTATATAGCAGCATTTTTACTACCAAGTGATCTACATTAATTTATTAGTCATGATCTTCAACCATTCCATTGAAACCACAGTTACATAACCAAACCAAACCAGCCTTAAGTCCCATCAAATGGGATCAGCTACATGAATCCTTCTTCTCCACGGGGCCCATCAAAGGTCATTTCGTTAGTCAAATTAAGTGGATCCATATCTCTATTTACAACGCTAACCATCGTTAATCTAGGCCTATCCCATCCCCTAATAGCTTCATTTACCATTACAACATCGCATCTCTTCACTACTGCCTCTGTTGGTCTCCATTGAATATGACCAAACCATCTCAATCTATTATCTCTCAACTTATCTTCTATCGGTGCTACTCCTACCCATTTCCGAATTTTGAAATCACAGTTACATGTTTTGATAAAAAAAACTTTTCTGCGAAACAAAATTTTTTTTATTAAAAAAAAAAAAAAAAATCATCTAAAAGATTCACACCAAAATGGATCACATCAGTCTCACATTGAAAAGCCATAAGAAAAAAAAAAAAAAAAAACACTGTGGTCACGTGAGGTTATAAAGATCAGGCTTCCATGACTTATTCATTTAAACTAGAGTCCAACGTCGAAACAGCATGAAGAACTTAAAAATGTGTTCTCTTATAAAAGGCTCAATCCTCTTAAACTTTTTAGATATATATGATGGGCTTTTGGCTTCAGCCAACATGGCCTTCAATTGCCACATGCAGGCGGTAGAAGGAAAAAGTTCAGAGTGCTAATTTTTATTTAACAAATAGACAGAAATACTTTAGTAGTTGTATTGGAGGTTGCTGTTTATTGTAGCATGGGCGGGCAGTGTAATTTTATGAACTACAGGAAAGGTCCCTATAATCGTCAAAAAACATTATGAGAGATCAGTATAATTATCCCAAAGAATTTTATTAACACACAAGAACAAGAAGAAAGCTAAACCACATATGCCATTTTAACCCAATTAATATGAATGAAACATTCAAGAAGTATCATAAAATGATGCAACTAAGTTGTTTTGAACTCCATATTAGTTTTATCTATTAATGGCAACTATGCACCAGTAGGTCTTACTTCCTTTTTTATAGACAAAATCATGAGACGACTGGTTCAAAAATTTGTTCTAAAGAAATGGCTCATGAGAACTCTAACTCTAGGCAAATATGTCGGATACCCATAAGCAACAAAATACACAGAGCTGATTCAGTATAATGTGGTATAATAAGCAATTATTACACAATGAGATTGAGTGACATAGAAGAGGAGTATTTGTATAGACAGAACTTCAACCGCCATCTCCTCCTGCATCCTAGTACAGATAACTCAGTAATAACTCAATTCTATACCAAGGTATGTAGAACGAATATAACGAACCACTCTACACAGGTAAATACATTGTCAGCTTACTAACTTCATCCATTGCTGATCTAATCATTATCAACATACATAGTAACCTGAAAGCCCAAAAACTGGTAGCATTGAAAATTACATTTATTGAGAGGCTACAGGTAAAGTCCCTGAAACTATTAACAAAGTCATGCCACAAAATTCTGCACAAAATTTATATATATTATATGCGCACAAGTGATGATAAGGAAAGGATGAATAAAAATGGACTCTCAAATTTACGAAAAACAGGTCAAGACAAAGATCACATAAAGATACTGTGTATTTCTTATTTCTATTTCCAAATTTTAGGTCGAAAGGTAAAGCAAAGAAAAATAATCTATATAAAAGCATACAAATTTGGTCTCATTAGACGAGCCAAGATAATGCTGTAAGTAAAAATTCCTCAACTCCATTAAGTAATAACCCGATAAAATAAAGTAGGGCAACAGATAAACTTTCAAGATTGTAGAAAAGAATGTAATTCCTTCAAAGTATGCATGTCTGCAGTTATGATAATGGATAACATACCTTAATGGTTGCAACAAGGCCCAACCTGAAAAACAAATATACAAAATTAGATTTATGTTTGCAGATATCATATATAAAGATGAGAACCAAAAAGGATAAGGGAGGAAAGAAAGAATGAACGAATTAATGAAGAGAAGAGAAGAGAATAGTGTAACACGCACAAGAAAATTTTAGATAAGAGTACCAGAAAAACATAGTTTCTTTAAGTTTAGTAAGTTAGCAATTTCAGGTAAACCTTTATCTTTTCGGCAGAGGATGTCGAATCCAATTGTCCTATCATGACCAATATTTTCGGGTGGAGATGCAACAAGTTGGTCTTTATATTCAAGTAAGGTACCTCAATTAACAGAAAATAATACTGGGAGAAAAATAGTCAACCTACTTCTTTGGGATAGGAAAAGTAATTAGAAGAGAGAGTTTGTTAGAATTCAACTAAAAAGTCGTGAATTTGGACTTGTCCTTGTCCATATCCATAGAAGAGCAACCCTATGTCTCGCTCCCTCAGTCTCACACTCTATCACGAATCTTGTCATTGCTCAACATCAATGCCTTCACCTTCGCTTTTACTTTCCAGTAGGTCTCCTCTCCAACTCTCTCCCTTTCTTCATCTTCTCTGTTTGCATTTTCGCAACAACCCTCTCTCTTGGTCAGAATTAAATCTCAATCTCTTGTCATTGACGTCTTACGGTAAGTCTCCTTCTCCTCTTCCGCGCTCCCTCTGCCTCTTCTTCTCTAATATATCCGCTACTACAAATTATAAAATTTATTTTTTATGTTTACTAGCGTCTGTACCCATATCCGTGTTTCATAGTGTCAATTCTAACCAAACTGGAACTCATATCCATATGCATCATGTATTGATCCATGCAAACTTCACAATTTTTGTTTCAAGCAAATGTCAACAAATATTAAACTACAAGATTACATGAATTTTTTGATTGGCTAATGAACAAATCACAAAAATATAATGGAAGACGATATCACATCTAATCCTATACCAATTTAGGTTTAGAAGGAAAACAACAAAAGAGGAAGGAAAAGGGCAGCAAAAAAAAAAAAAAAAACTTAAGCCAAGCCAAATACTTGTATTTTCATTTATTTACGTGTCGCAATCAAGCAAACCAACGAATGGTCTAAGATCCAAAATCATCATATGTCCTTCACTTTCCCCCACATTTTCTGAGCAGCCAAACAGAGCCATAGCTAGGGTATTCACAATGAACAGATAGATATATATCTATATATATATATATATATACATGTATATATAACCTAATACTAGAGTAATACAGACCTATCGGACATGGTGGCGATGGTTTTGAAGGCCAAGATGAGAGATCGATCGGGATTGGAGCCGCGATTCTGCCAGCGGCCGAGGGAAGAGGAGAGAAAGTCAGAGGTGACGCCGTTGGGCTTGGAGATGACGGTGGAGAGGCCGCCGTCGGTGAGGAGGGGGTTGGTGGGGCCGCCAACTCGGACCGGGTCGTTGTCGCCGGACTCGTTCGCGAAGGTTCTCCACTCGGAGGTCTCATCGATCGAGTGCGATTCCAGAACCAGACCGCACTCCGAGCAAACCGTGTCTCCAGCCGAGTGATCGAACACCACCTCCGTCGCTCGCTTGCAGTCCGAGCAGTACACGTCGCCCATTGATTGGATGTAGGGTTTCTTTTTGCAGATATTGGGTGTAGTAGAGGATTATTGTGCTTGTGATTGTGATTTTGACTTTGTTTTCAGTTTTTTTTTGTTGTGATTGTTTTTCTTCTTTCCAATCTCTCCCTCCCTCTCTCTCCTTCTGTTTGGGATGAAGGAAAGGAAAATGTGCGTTGGAATGAATTGAGAGTCTGGGGTGGACAAGCGATTTATATATATAGCGGGGGAGGGCTTGAAAGGAAAATGATAGTCGCTCAAAATTTCTATGAAGTGACTCACATGACATAAACTCATACTTTTATGGGACTCATTTTATGAAGATATTTGATAAAAATTTTAAGTTGTGTTTGGAGAATACTCTTTAAATATATGTATTTTTTATTTTGAGTGTCTTGTTTGGTTAGAATTTTTTAAAATTAGTTTTATATTTACTTTTAAAAACTCTTTTCTAAACGGAAAAAATTATACTAATCGATCGTCCTCTTAAACATTCGGTATCGTTTGGTCAAACATCCGAGTGATTGATCGGCCAATTGACCAAAAGAGTAACTATATATATATATTTAACAAGTGGCACTAGTTATTTTTTATATTTTAAATAAAAAAAATTCAAAATTTTTTAAAATTTTTTTATGAGTTTTAAATAAAATTTTAAGTTGTGTATTTAGTTATGAGTTATAAGTTTTTATATCAAATATCATATGTCATATTAAAAATTCTCCACTCAATTCAAAATTCTTTTCAAAACTCATTCACCAAATAAATTTTTTACACTTAAATTATAATTTCAAAATTTATAAATTCAAAATATAACTGTATTCTTAAATCATATTGAGAAAATTCTACTAGACGTTCTTTAGGGGTGTTTTAGGAAGGGACAAAAAAGCTAAAAGTTAATTTTTTATTAATTTTGAATCACATTACCTCTCATATTAAATAATAAAAAAAAAACCCAAAAAAACTAGACTTGTACCCATCTTCTCAAAACACCAATTAGGCCTCGTTTGAGAACAGACTATTTTAGTAACTTTTTAGTTTTTTTGGCTAAAATATGAGGTAAAAAACTAGTATGTTTGTGGTGACTTTTTGACTTTTTACGAAAAGATATGTAAAAAGTAAAAGAAAAAATTAAATCTTTGACTTTTAAATATAAATTATAAATTTTTTGACTTTCTTAATAATTTTGTAATTAAAATATTAATTTACCAAAACGAGACCCTAATTTTGAAATGTGTTAGGAAAATCATGTCGGTGCTTTCATGCTGGTTTGCTTAGGTGGACAAAGGGGGTGTTTGGTTGCATAGATATTGATAACTATGTTAGGGTTATTCTGGAATTGGGAGGATTGGGCATGACTTAATGGCCCTCCCAACAATGATGGTGATGGACGGCGGTGATAGTGGATGGAGGCGGCGATGGTGATGAATAATGTTTGTGTGAAGTTTTTTGGGAAATGAAATATAAAATACAATAATGATTCATCCCCCTTTTCCTCCCACCTTCTTTGACCCCCTCTCTCTCTCATTGGTTACATTTTCTTTTTCTTTTTCTTTTTTTTCCTACTCCTCCAATCACCACCCGCCACGTGACAAAGAGGGGATGAGGGGGTGACCCCAAAAGGGGTCCCAAGCATTGTACTATAAAATAACTTGATAGATTAGAATTTAATGAGAATAACTTAGATAATGTAGAATTTATTAGTGTATTTAAAAAGTCAACATGATTTTAAAGATATTTAAATATATTTAATGGGATTAATTGATAATCAATCCTTTAATATTTGGAACAAGAAATTTTAGCCAAACCTACATATTTTAATTTTAGTTTTTGTGATATTTAGTTATATCTATATAATAAGGGAGAAAGGTTTTTGAATCTTGACCCAACTTTTGTCTATGTGTTAAAATATGCACCATTAAATTGATTCAATCCAATGGTTGAAAATGTCTCACTCCTATTTGGACTTTTATCCCTTTATCAAAATATAGACCATTAGATTGATTCAATCCAAAGGCTGAAAATTCAATCCAAAATGCAATCACCCTCTCCTTCTCTCCCTCACCCACACCCCTCATCTCTTTCTAATTTCAAAATTTGAACACACATCTCTCTTTCTCTCTCTCTCCATGGGAGCCCATTCCGGTGCTTCCCTGTCGGAGCCCAACCCTTGCCCGCGACCGAACCCCAAACCCCCTATTACTCTCTTCATCTCCTCTCTTCTTCCCTCCCTCCCTCCCTCCCTCACTCCATCCACCATCCCAATCGTCATCAACAATGGCAGCCCCAAACCCGCTTCAATATTGACAAATGGAGCCACTGCGCAAGGGTGTTTTTTAATTGGGGATGAGACTAATATCCGGGCTTTGATTTTTCAAGTGAGCAATGGGGACTGATTTTTCATATGCATATATAATGGGGATTGATATATATCTGAGTATTTTATATATATATATATATGCACCGGAATGGGGACTGATTTTTCAAATAGAACCTGGGTTTTGATTCAATAATGTTTATCTATATAATGGGGACTGATATATATATATATATATATGTATGTATTTGTGTGGGCTTTGATTCAATAATGTTTATCTATACAATGGGCATTCTAAATGTTTATCTAAATGCATTTGTGTGTATTTTATATATATATATATATATATATGCATCTGTACAGGGAAATTATGGATTTGTGTGTATTTTATGGATGTACAGGGATGGCTCCATGGTTTTTTTTAATTAGGCCAAAAAAACTTACATAGAATCTTAAGGTTATTATAATTATGTAGTAAAACTTAGAAGTATAAGGTTTTTTTTGAAATTTTTATAAAAAGTTCACTAAAAATAAAATAATAAAAAAGTTACTAAAAAAAATTAATTCTAAAGAAGATTATCATAATTATTTTAGCCTTCCCATTGTTTTTTTTGCCCTTTTTGGTAGGATGTATCCTCAGCATTGTTTAATTGAGTTTCTTAGTTTAATCTTGCATAAAAAAAATCTCAAAAATGATGTATAATTTTTTATTTATTTATAAAATCTCTTCAAAATATATCACCATCACAACACAATCAATTTATGAATTGATAATAGCCAAATAATTTATTTAATTTTTAAAAAATTAAGATTTTTTTATGAAAAATTATTAATGAGTGTGAGTTTTCTTTCTTTCTTTTTTTAGATTCATAATTAGTGGTAAACTTTATCAACTTTAATTATTAAATGAATAATTTTTTCATGAATTTATAAATATTTTGTGAAGTTTCAACTGATTTGCAATTTTTTCATTTTTTTATACGCCAGTCGATTAGAGGACAAACAAGTTGAACTTTGTGCAAATTGCAAATCAATGAGAAGATAAAAAAAAATTACAAAATTATGAAAAAGGTTATCACTTTAATGATTAAAGTAGGTAAGTTTTATCGCTGAAACATAATTTATTTTTCTGTCATACACTAAAATGCAATTTGCCCTTGAACTTTCAAGTTTTTCAAAAATATCACCCTTCCACCATAATAGAGATGAGTTTATACAACTAAATAAATTATATTTTTTTAATTAATTAATGTGATTTATCATATAAAATGTGTTAGATTCCATTTAAAATTTTAAAATTTTATTATTGCATATCATTCAATAAATAAAAAAAGACAATTAAGTTTCTTAGTAATTTACAAAATGGTTAGGTTTTTTTTCAAGTTTAAATTTGTATGAGAGAACTTGAGAAGCCCATAAGGGCCCATCATGAGTCTATTTATATAATTTCCCCTACAAATCATGTTGCGCATGGGTTTGCTTAGTTGGTGAACTTATAGAGTAGTGAAAATCTTTACTTCTTTTCACCTATAAAATTGTATGAACATGGCAAAGTATTATATAAAATTATATGAATATAACAACATTCTTCTCCTCGCTTTGGCCAGAAGGCCAATGGAAACATGAGCAAATATGGCTATTTGCCATCTTCTTGAAGGGATGATTAGATAGAGCAAGTAGATAACCTATGTAATGAGGTGTTATTTATAATTTATTGCCATTATAAACCCAGCTAAATAAATTTAGAAAATTTAAGAATTATCGTTCTTACGTTTTTGTTAGATAACCTGTCACCATTTTTCAACTCATGATAAAACCTTACAGTATGATTAGCTTCTCCTTTTTTTCTTTTTCTTTTTCTTTTTCTTTTTTTTGTTTTGTTTTGTTTGTTTGTTTTTGTTTTTTTTTGTTTTTTTTTTCATATGCTTAGACTTGAATAAAATTTTAATTGGCAACCTCATCCCTACTCAAGATTTTCTTGGTTTTGTTTAAGAAAATGTAATCTATTAAGGGTTTTAGCTAGAGATTTGGAAAGATAAAGGAAAAAAAGTGAGTAAAATATGAATAAAATATAATTTACATTTTTTCTTCTTTTTCATTTTTATTTCGTTTTTCAAATCCATAAGTTCATAATCTAAACACAGTTTAAAAGAATTAAATTGTTGGTGTTTAGTTTCTCGCACAAGATCATAATGAGCAAGACATTATTTGCAATTTATCAATACCTAAAGCAGTGTATCATAACTTTTCTTAAATTGAGGAAGCAAAACCAATTTATAGAAGAAAAAAATAAATTAAGCAAACCAATTTATTTATTTTTTTATCTTTTCCCTTTTTTTTTTCCCTCCCAAAAATGAAACAATCTTAGAAAGTCAATTCTTAGATCTTTTAAGGTTTATAATTCAATTCTCATAATATTTCTTTCAGGTTAGATATTTTCTTATGTACATTGAAATATTTCTTTATCATATCTAGCTTTTGTGAAAAAAAGGTTAGCTTAGTTATATCTTGGAGAAGTTTTAGTGGTTGACCACCCGGTGGATGAATTATTTTTTATGAAATTATTTGTTGGCTTTTTGACTTTAGCGGTTGAATTTATGAAAAATATACTTTTTGTTTGCTTTTCTATATATTTGTCCACTTTAGGTGCAGAAGCATATATTTCCACCCTTTGCTACTACATAAATTTCTACTCATTTGCACCCTTTGCTAGGTTGGGGTAATGTGGCATATCTAAAAATTGTATGATTTATTAATTTGTAAGAAAAATGGAAACATTCATTAATATTTTCTTTTGATGTTGTTTGGAGTCAGATTGTGTTACCAATCCCTGAAAATGTCAATATTTCTTTGATGTTGTTTGAAAACATCCATTTGTAAATGGGTTAAAGAAAGTTCGAGATTGGTTTTTTGGATCTAACATTATCATCCAAATTCAAAATAATATGTATAATTTTTTATTAGAGAGATAATTCTTCTACCTTCTCCACTCTTCTTTTCTTTTCTTTTTTTCGTCTCATATGCAAAATCAGCAACCACCTCAAACTGAAATCCTATTGTTGAAGCATATCACATAATCTAATCCTATTGGTGAGTTGGCATTAAAATGAACTGCTAACCACTCTCTTCCCAACTTTGCTGATCTACTCTAGCCTTGCTCGATCTCCCCCCCCCTAAAGCTACAACTCCCTCTTCTCTCTCAAGCACAATTTTTGTTCTTTGTAGTATCATTGTTTGTATAATTTTGAATATTTTTTACGTGGTTCATGAAACCTGTTTGTATTTTTTGTAACCATTCCCATTACTGATATAATTTTTTTATCTATTTTTTTTATTTAATTTGTATTACAAGAGAATCTGTAATGTCTCTTAGTTCTTCGGTCGTAGAATGGTGAAGCTATGTCAAAGGTATGCCAATTTTGGTATGGATTTTTTCTAAATCAATTTCTGAAATTTTCACATTCAAAAGCTATTGTAAATAATTGATGATCTACAATGGAATCTAGATGATCTTTTGCATTATTCTGCAGGAAATAATTGAACTAATTCTGATTATGCTTTTATGAGATCATCCAAATAATTGAAGGTATTAATTGACATATACTTTTCATATTATGCTTAATGAATCATTATTTTTGTTGGTTGTTGATTTTAATGTTTTTGGTTTTTTATTAGTTGATGCGCTTTTAAATTTCTTTAGCACATTGGTTGGTTTACTTTGGTTTTATTGAATTTCTATCTTTATGGGTTTGGTAAGTTGTTGGTGAGGCAGAGAGGGTGTGCGGTGGAGGAGGGAAAGACAAAGAAGGTGGTGGCAATGTGATGGGGGAATAAATTTGAAAAAAACCAAAAATTTAGTTTTAGAGAAAATTCTATATAACAAGGGTAGTATTTGATCCAATGGCTAGGATTGCTTCTCTCTTTCATCCACGGTCTATTTCTGACACTGATTTTGAACATGTATTTGTCCTATGTGGCAATTTGGATGGTCTAGATTAATTTAATTCAATGGTCTATTTTTTAACACTTCACCCATCTCAAATTCTAGATATCTCTCAACTCCTCCTTAGCTTGGCCCCTTCCTCCTACCCACCACCTCATCAAAGTTTAAGTTTTGTTGTCTAGGTTTTCTAATTTTTGCTTTTACTATTTTTGTGCCTCTTTCATTACATAATGAACTTTTCCTTTTTTGGTTTTTTCCTTTTCCCATTATGCCAACTAATAGATCTTTAAAAATGTTTCTATTTTCAACTCAAGCTGTGATGAGATCCTTATGTGTCTTTGATTTTGATTTAGTGTATGTTTACAATTCTATTTTGGGTTTGTTTTTAAACATCTGTATTCCTAGCATTGTTGTTTAGATCATATGAGGGCTCCTTTATTTAGATTTGTATTTGTCTGCTTGCTTTTCTTTTCTTTTATTTATTTATTTTATTCTTTGTTTTGGACTTTATTGTTAACCATTTAGAGTGAACCTTTTTTTGGGTGAATATTTAGAGTGAACTTTGTTGCATTAATATCCTTAATTTGATTTTCTTGAGAAAATTGAATCCTTGAGGACTGTTGAGGTTTAAAAATGGAGTGTGAGGCTAACAGTGAGTTTAAGGACTATCAGATGTTGATAATTTACGCTTCATTTTGGTTGGGGAGTGCCTTTAGGCACAGGTCCTTCGCTAGATTAGTTTAAGGACTATTTTGATATATTCTTCTTTTGATAATTTACGCATTTTTCTTTCTTATTTTTTCTTTTTTGGTGAGATGCTGAATTTTTTATTTTTAGTCACAAAAGTTTTTTTTTTTTTTCAAATTTTAAAAGAGGTTCAACAACTTTCAAAGTGTTGACATTGCAATTTTTTTTAGACCCTGGATGGTTCTTGAATAAAATTCTTATCAACTGGTATGGTTCTTGAATTTTTTTTTATTATTTATTTATTTAACAATTCAAATATTAGTATGATTCAAGACTATAAAACAATTGATGCTTCATAATATTAGTATTGTTGTTAAACTTTTACTTCATGTTACCTATAGGTTGTGTTTTGTCAAGTTTATATGTGGCTCATAAGCTGATTTTTTGACTTATTACGAAAAAATGTACAGATAGTAGAGATGTGGTGTGATCCAAATAAGCCAATAAGTCAATGTTTTGTTTGATCCAGATGTGTTTGGCTTTTGTAGATTCTGTGAATGATTTGATTTCTTAGCTTTGTTATCCCTTTGCGGGTTGAATTTTTGTATGCTTTGCATCATCTTGATGTTTTTTAATAAAGTCTGCTTATTTATGAAGTAGAAAAAAAAAAATCATGCTGAAAGCTCCTCACGTTCGAATAATTGAATGTAACATTGTGGTCTTTTCTTAATTCCGACACTGATATATACTTAGGAATGTAGTAATAGGTGTAATATCAGTTTTGCCATGAACTACTAGATTTGTTATGTTCATCACAAACAAAAAATTTTAATTTGTTCTCGCATGTAGGATTTTCTTTTTTTTTTTTGGTTTGCATATTCCGGATTTGTCTTCCAATGAAAAGCTAGATAAGTGAATATTGACCCAAGGGCACAACAAGATGGCGGCTTTGATGGCGGTTTTGATGGCCATGGATCTCATGAAATTTTTTAATTAGTTTAAATACATTTGTAATTCTAAACTTATTTCTTTTAATGGGATTAAGTGAGAAACAGGGGTAATGTACTATTAATGATTGTGTAAGATCTTAGATTTGAAATATTCAAGTAGTCTCATCACTGTCTAATGAAATCATGCATGATGTAGTCAATAATTTTGTTCAATAGACTTTTACTTCAATGCCTATTTATTTATTTAGCATGCTTACTTCAATTAACTTTTCTTATGTGGCTTTATGTGAACAAACTGTAAAGGTTCTTCAGATCAGGAAAGTCGAAGGAATTGAGCCAATCTTTTATAATACTAATTCACAGATTGTAGTGATGGATGCATTTGGTAATTCTCGAAGGCATTTGGAAGTATTGTCCTTTTTTTAAAACTCTACGGACGTAAAAGGAAGTGCAAGACTTCATATTGCTTTTCCTATTTAGTTCTATAATACTCCATTATAACTCAAGGCAAATTTTTTTGGAGGGAATAAACCAATTATCTACAATACACTTTCATACTTATGAAGGTGAGGAACCTTGACTAGGTATCCTGTTTTTTTAGTTTTAATACAATAGTTTGTTTTGCCTCTTAGCTTTTGTCGGCAACAATTAGTTTCGATTGTTTGAATTTTCTTAAGTGTTACATTTTTTTAATGGTTATTTTTTTTAAACGGGGAGGAGGGGGGGAAAAGTGGGGGGGGGGGTTAACCTTCTAAGGAATCATGTATTTTGATCACATTCTTATGAATGTGATAATTGCTGTTATTTAGTTTGATAATTACGGGTAAATTGGGGAAAACACTGGTGTTTTTATCAAGATGAGTTATGTTAGAAATTTTTTTATGTTCAATTTCTCTTAATTCATAATTATTGATTTTCCTGTTTCTCATAAATATTTTGAATGAGTTTTCCTGTTATGATTTATTTTAGCTAATCTTTTAAAGTCAAATTCAAGTGTTGGAGTGATTTGTTACAGGTGACTAATCAGCATTAGAAACGTTGTGGTTGTGTTACTTTTTTCTATGTGTGTTAATGATTGGTCTTTCATTCTTGATCGGATGATTAGTTTTTTTGTTTTTTACTAAGCTATAATGATTATTCTTTTGTATCAAAATGTTCATTCACCATTCCTCTTATGCATGAAGTATGTCATTTTGAATTGATTTGTTATAATTGAGTTCTATGTAGTGAAACTATTGTCATTCTGAATTGATTTATTTTAATTGAGTTCTGTAGTGCAATGAAATTGTTGTCATTCTGAATTAGTTCATTTTAATTGAGTTTTGTAGAGTGTGAGGTACCAAAAAAATTGTTGAGAGTGCTTTTAGGCACGAGTTATAAATTTTTATTTTTTTTTACTTTACATTTTACTATTTTGATTTGCATTAAGGTTAGGGGGAGTTGTTATTTTAATTAAGTTCTATAGAGCGTGTCGTATAAGTAAAATTGTTGAAAATTCTTTAAGAAGAATAAAAAAATGTTAGACTCCATAAATTTTAACATGATACGTATAAATTACAATTATATTTTAATCACAATATTATTTACACCATGCCTTTAGGCACGGGCATATACTAGTAATATACTAAACAATAATAGAAGATAAAAAAACAATAAATATAAATCCTTTTATGACTTAAATTTAAATATTTGTTACCTAAATTTATTTTACTGTTAGATTTTGTTAATGACCTAAATCCAAATAAATATTAAAAAGGGTCCACTGATTTAATTCTAAGACTCAAAAAAAAAAAAAAATCATATCCTGTATATTGAGTTACATGGATGGAAAAGGTAGTTGTTTGTTTGGGTGCATGGAAAATTCTACAATCCATTTAAATTTGGTTAGTTTAAGAGATGTCTTGTAAGCTTCATGTTGCTGCATTAGTTAAGAGAGGTATTTATTAGTATGGAGTGTCAATTTCCTAATTAATCAAAATATATTTTCAGGAAATTCATCCTAATTAGTAAATCTTTAATCTTTATATTGAACTAAAAATTTGTTGAGTATATAATTTTTTTTTATAATAAATTCTTTTACAAGACAATAATACTACGTGTACAAAAAATCACAGAAATATAAAAAATTAATATATAGTTCATTTATATTCTAGTTGTAGTTCATATCACACGTAGAATAATTGTGGATCACACATTAATTAATGTGATCCATTTTTCTCTTTGTGAATTTGTAGGAATTAATTAATTTGTTGAGTATTATCCATTGATGATGTGTGTGTTTCAGTGCATGTACATTGGATTGCATATCATGGTTTGTCCACATTAGCATTCCAACAACCTTTGCTAATGAAAAACATGTACCATGCAATTGACTAAAGAATCTTCTTAGCCACGTACATAAACAAAAATACAAAACAAAAAAGGGTCATGAAAAACATGTTGCAGCACATTATTCATTCTCCTCCATATTCTTGTGAATTAACTTTTGGGAAGGTGGTTAAAAATTAATTTTTTAATTTTTTTTTTAAAGTATAAAAAAATATGAGTGATGATATAATTTAAAATGAGTTAAAAATTAAAAAGTTAGTTTTAACTCACTCCTCAAAAAAAACTCTATCTTGTAGGTAACCGCCAAATGTTATGGTACCGTTTGGTAACACTTACGTTTTTAGTTTTTTATTTATATTTACAAAAATTTTAAAAACTCAAATAAAAACTTGTGTTGGTAAAATTTTTGATTTATAAATCAGTGGTCTTAGTTTATAAATTTGGCCAAAAAATGAAAACACAAAAAATATGTTTCCGTTTTGAGTTTTTAGTTTTTTTTTTTTTTTTTTTTACCACCCAACATTAGCCACCACCCGCTACCATTTTCCACCACCATCTTCCGCCACCACCACCCACTACCACCTGCCACCACCACTCACCACCCACCATCCACCAGCCACCACCCACCACTTGCCGCCGCCACCATCACCCACCAGCCACTTGTCATCACCACCAGCCACTAGGAGGTTGGTAATGTAAAAAAGGATGATATTACCAGTATATTTGACCAAGGAAATGCTTTACCAATCAGTTTGGTGATGACTTAGAAGGATGAGGAGCAACCAATAGCTTTCCAACATCAATATAAACTAAAAAGATGCGGGTGCCGTCCTCCTTGAGTCGAGTGCCGGACGAAAGCCTCCCTTTCTCGTCTAAAAAGCCTCCACGTAGCCGCCCTTCTCACAGGGACGTCCCCACTCGCTACCACCCGCCATCGTCACCCATCCAACCACCATCACCACCCACCACCCACCCGCCACCACCTACCACCACCAGCCATCCGCCACCCACCTACCACCACCACCCGCCGCCGCCACCACCCGCCGCCGCCGCCGTCACCACCACCACCCACCCGCCACCACCCAACACCACCAGCTACCCACCACCCACCGTCACCACTTTCCACCACCGTTTTCCGCCGCCACTTGCCACCACTTGCCATTTCTCACTATTTTTTATATTTTTAAATTTTTTTAAACATTTTGTCAATTACCAAACGCGTTTGTAGTTTATGTTTTTCTAAAAATAAACAAAAATCAGTTTATAAATTTTTTGTAAATATAAACTGAAAACGTAAATGTTACCAAACACACCCTATGTGATTGCCTTATTTATTTATTATTATTATTTTTATGAATTTGAGAATTAATACCTCATAAGGGGTCGTTTGGCAATGAGACTTTTAGTTAGCTTTTTAACTTTTTTAGACTATTTTAGCTTGAGATTTTTTTGATTGTTTGGTTTTCGTGTTTGGATTTTTTGGCTTTTTGGCTTTGGAATAACAATTTTTTTTTGTCCTTTTGTGACTTTTGTCATTTTTGATTTTTTGACTTTTTTTTGTCCATTTGTGATTTTTTTAGTCTCAAAAGGGAAACCAGACGAGCACTAAGGGGTGTTTTGGGAACTTGACTTTTAGCCACTTTTTTAAGTTTGTAACAAAAGCTAAAAGTTGGCTTTTTTGTATTTAAAGACATTTGAGAAATTGATTTTTAGCCATTGGTAAAATTACAATTTTACCCCTCATGGGTCAAAATGTGTTATATTGGTGAAGTTGTAAATATTTTAAATTGAATGGGGGTAGTTTGATCATTTTGTTGTGATTTAACATCATAAATAAATATTAATCAAAAAAGTCAAAAGTAACTTTTTGCTAACTTCCCAAATCATTTGTCTAAAAAAGTCAAAAACTTCATTAAAAGTCAAAAAATCACTTTTTACCATGAGCAATGATACATTCCTTTAATTTTAGAGTTCTAATTGAGCTCTAATGATGTGGTAGCGAATAAAAAAATAAAAAATAAATAAAACCAAAGCTAAAATATCACATCACAGTAGGATTCACTCCTATTAGTATTTATTAGAGCTCGTAATTATTTTTCTTATCCTTATGAGGCTAGAGTGTTCTAGAAATATTTAAAGGCCATGCTTTTAATTATAATTGTAAATAACTGATGAAATTAGTGATATTAAGTTGAAGATGTAAATAAATTAAATTTATTTTTGCATTAGTGTGATGGTCTTGCTTAAAATTAAATTTATAAAATTGTGTAAAAATATCATCAACAAAAATAATGAGCAAAAAGGTAAGCATACTAGTATTGGGAAAGACTATGGTACATCCCCTTCAAACACAGAAAAAAATGACATAATTTTATATTTTTGAATCTTAATAAATAAATAAAAAGTCATAACTAAATACAAATAAATCATAACTAAAGATCTCAAAATAATGTCACAACTAAAGAATAAAATTGATCATAATTAAAAAAGAAAAATAATGTAATTAAAGGTGCATATGGTATGGGTGTATACAATAGAATTCTTCACTAGATTAACTCCATCGTTTATTTGAGGAATCATTTTTTTTTCAAATTTAATCCATTTTTATTTTTAAGGATTTATAGTCTAACGCTAAAAAAATAAATAAGAAAAACAAATATTAAAAAATGGACATTTATTCATAAATCTTTTTTCACTTACCTATATTTAAATTATTTTCTTGTGTTTCATTAAGTCCTATAGGTGACACAATTATCAAAATACTTCTAATAATAATAGGGTAAAGTGCGCTTTAATGTTCACATTGAATGTTTCATAGTGTGAACATTCACACTGTCAAATTTATTTAATGCAAATTTTCATATCACTAAATTATTAAGGGTTTAAAAAATATTTATAATAAATAAAATTATTCACAAAATACCTTAAATGTGATAATTAAGATTTTGTGAATCAAATATCCAAAATAATAGAATTTATTAGAATATAAAAATTTCTTATAAACTAATTTGAATAAAAGTACATGAAAGAGAATTTTTTAATAAATTGTCCAAAAAAAATCACTAAACACCAACAAAATATAAAAAATCTGTTTAAAATTCTCTCTCTCTCTCTCTCTCTCCCCGTAGATCATTTGCCAGTGGGCCACAAAGATCTATTATCGGTAGTAATTTAAGTTATTGGGGTGAATAAGAGGCCCAAAAGGCCAGACCCATAAAGCCTTCATTTATTAGTGTTTTATCAAGAGTTCATCGTTTCAAATGAGATCCAAATCACTGAACTCAGTAGAAGAATCAATCAAGGAGGAGAATAATTTCCCACAAAGCCTAAGACCCGATAATAGTTTATCATGAATTTATTGATAAATTTCATGTGTGATTTAAATTTAATTATTATATATTGGAATCTACACTTTGAAACGAGTACTTAACATTGTTTGATAATTATCACCCATCATAGAGATATATGAATAAAATTCCTTTTTCAATGAATAATGCCCACACATCATAAAAATAGATGAATAAAATTATTTTTCTTTGTGGAGTATCCATTAACTAAAAAATCATATCTATATATCGAGTTTCCATCCATTAGTTAACAAATCAATCTCAAATGTATACTCTTAGGTTGTATTTAAATTATGAATTTAAATAGAAATTTGAAAAGAAAAAGAGTGGGTGAAACATTTGGAGTCGGTGTGCGTAAAAAGAAAAATGATTTTATAAATAAAATACATCTAAAATGATATGAGAGTGGTATTTTTTGTAATTATAAATTATAATAATAGACATTTGGCTTGAAATAAAATAATCATTAAAAACTATATATGTGTGAAATTTCTGTACAAAAATTTTATTTATATAACATCAACTCATTTATGTTGTATTTGGATCTTGAATTCAAATACTCGAACACAATTTAAAAGTTTATAACACGTGTCATTAGCCTCTCACATGAGTCTCTATCACACAGATGTTCTTTCCTTCTAGCCAAGAACGAAGGGAGTAAGGACTAGGAGGGCACTTGCCACTCCTTAATTTTTTTTTTAATTACACTATTTCCTATATATTTATAAAATATTTTTGTTTAATCCCTAAAAAATTATAATTGCGTCCACTCTAATTTATTTAAGATCCTTTAAAAAGTAATATCTACAAGCCCTTTTTAATTGGAAAAGATTGAAACTACAATTTAAGTCTCACAATTTACTCACAATTAGGGGTGAAATCGGTTCGGTTCGGTCGGTTTTTTCACTAGTTTTGCACCGAACCGATAATTTCGGTTTTTCATATTTGTGAACCGAACTGTCCATAAAAATGACATAAACCGGCGCGGTTCGGTTTATTACGGTGCGGTGCGATTTTTTCGATTTTTCGGTTTTTTGGCCTTTTTTTTTCCCTGGTTGGGCCTCACATTTTGGGTCTATATTTCTATCCATTTTGCATAAAATTTGGGCTCAGGCCATGTAATTCCTACATAGGTTTGGGGCCTCACATTTTGGACCTATTAATATTATATAAATCGGTTTGGTTCGGTGCGGTTCGGTTCAAAAAACAATAAACCACAAATCGAACCGAATGTACAGAAAAACATAAACCGAATTGAACCGAACGATTGAAAACTTAAAACACCGACCGAAAACCGTTCGGTTCGGTCGGTTCGGTTGGTTTGGTCGGTCCTTCCGGTTATTCTTTCACCCCTACTCACAATGACATGTCAAATTATATGTATCAATTTTTAATTTGTTACAATTGTATAAGATCCTTGAATTAAGAAATGACTCTCTCGCTCTCTCTCTTATTTTTCTTGTTAAAAAAATTACACATGCGGTCCTGATAGATTGTCCATTTTGTCAATTTGATTATATATTTCCAATTACATCAATTTTATTCTTTAATTTTTTACATTATGTCAATTTAATACAAGTAGTAATGATTATTAATAAATTGAATATAAATTAAGAAAAAAATGATCCATTCACTCTCTTCAAAATGATTAAGGGATTGATATACAATTTAAAATATGTAAACCATATGTGAACCATATGTGTGTAATTTACATGTCAACAGAGCTATGACAATCATATTTGAAGTACCATGTGAGATGTCACCACTATAGCCTAATTTGAGAACTTGGTTGAAAGTTGAAAATTGACTTTTAACCTATTTTGGATCATATTACCTCTCTATTTTTTTATATATTTAAAAAAAAATCAAAAAATTAACTTCTAACCAATTTTTTAAAAACAACTCTATATTAGTTGAATGAGTCTCATCACTTATATTTGTTTACAATGTAATGTTGAGACTTTAATGCTAAAGTAAATATAATATAATAATGTAGCCTTTATTATATTATTTTTGCAACGTAATTTTATTTTATTTTTTTGGTAAGAAATATATATAGCTTGTGTTCACTATTAATTTAAAAAAATTGTAGTTTATTATTGTTGCTGATTATTGATTTTTTTTTTTAATTTGTAATTAACGAGTGTCTCCTAAAATAATTTGCTAGCTCCGCCACTATTTCTAACGGTCGAATTCTGAAAAGCTTATTCGAGATTTACTCTATTTCTAAAGAGTATCTCTATTTATATCTTATAATTTTGTTTTGATGCAATTTATTAATGTTAATAAATATATGTGGAAGGCAGTAAATTTCTCCACAGGGAATGTAAGACGAAATGATCCCTCGTTTACTCTGCAAAGAGAAACCAACTAGTCAGTGATCACTCCCAACCAGATATGGTCGGGAGAACCCTCCAATGATTAAGTCAGAAATATGATCGGCTATATAATATTTGTTTAGGAAGTAAGATTTTCTATTTCCCTTTTGTTATCTCTCTCGTTTTTCCTTATTCTTCCTTTTATAGTATTATTGTTCTGGCCTTGTCCGTTGGATTGACATCGTCTTCTAAGGGCTCTGGTTACTACCATACTTTGGTCAGGCCAGTGGCCAGGTTGCTTTGATCCTTTGTTGTTAGATTACCTTGTTGTATATGACTTAGATTATGTCAGGCGTTTAATGGCCAACTTGCCGATTGCTCCGTCCGTTCGATAGGATTCATCGAATGGTTGTTCGTTTGCGTGGGTCAGGCCTATGCACCTAACCCTGATGATTGTGATCCTTACCGTTAATTGTGAATAAATCTAAGAGCATCCCTACATTCTACAGTTCTCCTTCTAGAAGACAATTTTACTCAAACTTTGGTCATGTGACACTGTCTCTTCTTTTGTCGGACCTATCAATAAATTGGGCATTTCCCTTGATTCGGATTGCTTGGCTGGACTTGAACTTTGGGCCTTAGGCCAACACTTCTGGGTTTTGGGTCAATGTTTTTACCCTTTCACAATCTGTATATATATATATATATATGTATAAATTTGTATTAAAATGTTTGGTGTATATGTTATTTATACTTCATAGGGGAGAGATAATTTTAATAAGTTGAAAAAAAAATGAATATTTAAAAGTGAAAAGAAAAATACTTTTAACTTTTATTTTTTTTATTATCAATTTTTAACTTGAAAAAAAGTGCATCTAACAAATCCTATATCTATCATATATTTTCATTTTATTAAAATTTATGATTAAAAAAATATAAAATAAAAAGTAGCATAGAAATACTCGATCACGCATCTTATAGCAAAACTATAAAAATATTTTCATCAATTATTCATGTGTGTTTTATGCAGGGCCGTACAAATAGATGTTGGAAATTTTTTGTGGGATAGCACTATCAATACCACACGTGACAAATTGTTCATTGTCATCATATTTATTGATCTCACTTCAGCTTTTTTGAGCGACTGATTTCACTTTAGTTGCGGTAAGACCATCTCCCATGGTTCATTAAAATTGATATCAAATTTAAAATTTGATGAAAAAATTATTATTTACTGCTCTAACGGTTGCACCAAATAAATATCAAATTGAGATTTCATCAAACAATCCATCAAACTGACGACGAAATACTGATTTCACCAAAACACTGTTGGTGACCATTGGAGGGGCCCGGCCGGTTGACCAACCGGTCGACCGAATTCCTTTGAAATTGATAGGTTCAAACCGGTCAAAAAAAGTTCAAACAGGTAAAAAAAAAAAAAAAAAAAATTTCTTTTTGCCTTACCGGTTGACCGGCCGGTCAACCACCCGGTCAACCACCAACACCAAAACCAAAACAGAGATGAAGCTGTTCTGAATATATTCCAAGTTCTTGATGAATTGATGAAGATGAGTGGTCCCAACATTCCACCTTGTTGAATTCTGGAAAAGTGAAGTGAAAATAAACCCAAACCAAAGATTCCTCTAATTCTAAATAGTTATTGAACAAATTCCCATCTCCATGAACAAAGCGTTCAAAAAAAAATATTTACGCTTACCGGTTAACCCACCGGTCGACCAACCGGTTGACCTACGGGATTTGATACGGGATTTGATGCACCGTTGGAGTGAGTAGTATCAAATTTGGTGAAATGGGTTATTTTTTACTCAGATTTGGTGAAAAATCTGAGTCACCGATGGAGATGCTCTAATGTGCAATGTTAGATTTTCATACCAAAATTCAAATATCATTTAATGTGATTGATATAAGACATAAAAGTAGAGCTCATTAAATCAATATAACATATCATATTATATTTATAATTTTGTACTTAAATTTAAGGAAAGTGATTGAGACCCTTCTAATCACCACCTCCATCATCCCCACATACACGTGACGGGTGGTAATTAGAGGAGAAAGAAAAAAATAAAAAGAAAAAAGAAAAACTAGCCAATCAGAAAGAGAGAGAGAGTCAAAGGGGGTGCCTCTTTGAGGGGGTCCGACTCATTTTTCAATTACTGTTCTAGAGGGATAACAACAACTTGACCATTCAAACTCATTCCCAGTGTAAAGAGATTTATTCAAATCTAAATTAGCTTGAGTTTCTCAAGTTATGAATATTCCTACTTAAACTTGGATCAAATTTAATTTAAATTTGTAAATTTTTAATCAAATTTAAAATTATACTGCTTAAACTCCAAATTTTTATCCGTTGAACTGAAATTATTTGATATTGTTAAGAAATCTTTTACATACTATATAATTTATTAGAGATTTTGTGAAGTGAGATCTTAGAAATGTTGTTTAATATGATAAATTGCAATGTAACCAGGCTCACTATGACCTCTTTGATCTAATAAAGATGACCAACCAGTAGTATTTTTTTTTTATGCCTCATTTTTGCTAAATCCACCAATGGTTTATGGCTTTTTAACAGCTTCTTCAACCACAAGGCACACTCACATTGCTAATCTAAAAGAAACTCTTTTAGTTCGCATTGTGGATTTTCCTGACAAGACTCACGTGCTCTACATGTGATTGCTTTTTTTATTTTATTCTATATCCATACCATGTGCTTGGAATTTTTTTATTATTTCAATTTTCATAAATGATCAACAAGTTGGAGGATGCATGTTTGATTGTGTTTTTGTTTTTTTTTTTTTTGTTTTTTTTTTAAATTAAAATAATAAAAAGTGTAAAACGCTCGTTTGCATATTGATCATGTTTATTTTTGCGTTAAAATAATTTTTTGATATTTTTTAAAGTATGAGTTATTATTTTAGAAAATAATTCGTCATGCAAATTTTTTAAGACATGTTTGGTTTTTTTTTTTTTTTTTTTTTTCATGTTTTGAAAATATAACAAGAGGTTGGAGAATGCTCACCATTTTCATATCATTTTTATTTATATGTGAAAATATTCTTAAATTTTGAAAATAACTTTATGTCGTTTCCTAAAAAATGATTTTTATTTAGAAAAAAAACCCGAAAATAGTTTTTTTAAATAATTCAGCAAAAAAATATATTTTTATGTTTCAAAAATGAAAAAACACATTAATTGCATACGAGCATATCATTTTACTATGATCCACCCCCAAGTTGGAGATAACATAAATCATTAGTTAATTTCATATTAGCATATAATTCTTTGATAGTGTGGTCCATCCTAAATTTGGATAAATGTGACATATTAAAAGTGTCAAATATGTTGGGCCAATGGGGTACATTAGTTTTATTTTATGTACATTGTGGCTCACCACATGGCAACTGCATGTATATATTTTTAAAAATATAGTTGGAATAAAGATGAGCACATGTATGATGACTAATGAAATCTGGACTTTTGACTTCAGACAAATTATGTGAGTTTTATTTTATCAATTTATTAATAGTGATATTTAAGGGGCTGTTTGGTATGTTCTAAATAAGTGTATTTTTTGATTTTTTATGAAATATGGGTTGGATTTGAAGTGATGTGACTTAAATAAGATGATGACACCGTTTGGTGTAGCTGTTAAAACAGCTTATAGATTATAACTTAATAGATTATAGATTATGACTTTAATCAGAAGTTATTAATCTGTTTGGTGTACCTGTTGGATTATAAATTTAAGTTGCTGAGTAGTATTTGTTAAATAAGCTGTGAAATAACTTTTTCAATTAATTTTTATTTTTTGTTATTTATTACTTGTCCAAATTTCTTATAAATAATAATAATAATAATCTACAGTCCATTTGGGTCTTTTTCTATTTTTAAAAAAATAAAAAATAAAAAAATCTAAGAATATAACCATAAATTAACATGTCCACAGTAGAAGCTGATAATCAGAAGCAAGGGGTGAGCAGCTTCTCAGAATCAACTTTTCTGAGTTAAAATAAGTTGTTAGAATCAGAAGCTGCTTGAAATAAGTTTAACCAAACAGTCCAAAATAATTTTTTCAAAACTAAAAGCTATAAGTTAGCTTTGAAAAGCTTAAACAAACACCCTCGATATAACTTAAATAGGATAATGATTTTTTTGACTTTTTAACCTTTTTTTGAACATACCAAACTTAACCTTAGGTCTCGTTTGGGTTTGTTACTCGTTTTTAGCTTTCAATTTATACACCATGTGGCTTATAATAGCCTTATTTGGCAAATCCTAAAGAATTACTTTTTGATTAAATAAATTAAAAAATAAAAATCAATTTATTTTTAGTTAAAAAAATTAAAGATTCAATCACCTTTTTTATTGATAAAAGAGTAATAAAAGAGTAACTTTATTTAGTAATTATCAATCACTTTTTGCAAAAAAACTAAAAAAATAATTGTCAAACGCCATCAATGTTTGGTCTGGATAAGAATTTTTACTTTTTATTTTTAATTGGCTTTTTGCTTCTTTGTTAGCTTTTAATTAATTTCTTGTATATAAGTCAGGCTGATAGAAAAATAAAAAAATTGAATGTTAATTGAAAATTGTTCACCCAAAAATAAATAAATAAACGCAGGTAAAAGATAATACTAGAAAATTTATTTTTTGAGTAAGCAATATACCATGGCAACAATATTTTTCAGTCACTAATAATATATGTTTTTGTGGGGATATATTTTCTAAGTACCAACACGTGGCAAGGTGACGCCGGCGTGTTAGCCGAGGTGCCACGTGTCCTGGTTGTGACGCCGAGGTGATCTCGGCAAAGCCGAGGTTATCTCCGAAGATATCGGAATCCGAGATAAGCGGATAAAGGACAAGAGTCCTAGAATGAAGAGGGAACTCAACCTGAAAATGGACAAGAGTTCTAGATTGGGAAAAGATTTCAGTTTGGGTAAAGATAAGACTCTTACGCTGTGTTTGGTTGGGGGATTTGGGAAGGGAAATGGAAAGGGAAATGGAAATGAAAGGAAAAGGAGAAAGAATTAATAGAATTCCAAATCCCAACTATGTTTGGTTGTGTTGGTTATAAAATAGAATTGATGTCCTAAAAGGTCTCCTATTTCTTTATTTATTTCTCACCCCCTTTCTTTTCCCATATATTTTTTATTATAACCAAACATAAATAGGATTACATTTCTCATTCATTTTCCAAATCCCACCCCAAAAATCCCAACCAAACATAGCATTAGAGAGTTTATCCTAATCCCACTGGGAGTCCCAGATTAGCAGTAATCCTAAGTCCATTAGAGCCAGGCTCCTATTGGGACTAGGATTGTATTGGCTATAAAAGAGAGGCACCCCATGGGTCTAAGGTATGCTTTTAATACATAAAAATACAAAGAATGTATTGAATTCTCGTATTTGTTTTTATATTTTTGGTATTTAGTGAATTTTTAAAAGATTTTTTTCACAAATTTTTTACTTTTTAAGTATATTTATGTTAGGCATATCTAAAAAGTAAAAAAAAATTGCTTAAAATATTAAAAAAATTCAGTAAAAACAAAAAAATGTAAAAAATAAGAAAGTAGAATTTTCTGAAAAGTGTTTTTGAAAAAACACAACCAAGCATGATGATGTTCAAAACAAAAACGGCAAAAAAAATAAAATAAAATAAAACACAAGTTGGGTATTTAAAAAAATTTAGTGAGACAGCTAAGAAATCACGAGAATAGTAACCATAATATAGTTTTAGAAGCAGCTATGCCAAATATATAATTTTATTGTTTTAAATATTTTTTTATTCATTTTCAAGAACAAATAATTTTTTGCCATACACAAATAATTTTTCTTATTTTTGTTTTTTTATAAAAAAAATCAAAAAAGGGATATGTATCACCAACTTTTGAACTACTTTTATTTTATTTTATTTTTTAATCCTTTTGAAAATTTTTAATCCCTTACCCTCTTGAGATTCTCATCTTTGAGACGATTAATTAAGACCTAATTTAATAAATAAAAAAAATATAAAATCATCGATGCAAGTCACCACCACGAGAATCGAAGACATAGGAATAAACGTCAAGTTCACGCGCTTCATGTGAGAGTGATTCTTAGCATTTCGTTGCTATTCATCATTTATTCTCAAGTCTATATAATCAAGAAAAAAATAAAAATAAAAATAAAAATAATTATAATATAATCATAATCATAAACTAAAGTTCAAATTTCATATTTACCTCGTACATTTATTTAGTTTTTTTTGGTTAGGGGACAACTTTATGAATTAATAATGGGATTATTTATAAATATCTTTTCACTTATTTATATTTTACTTAATTTAAATTATTTTTCTATATTTTAATAAATTTTATGAGTGACATAATTAACAAAACATATCTAATAATAATATTTATATTGACAGTGTAAATGTTTTGTAATGTGAATGTTTACACCGTGTGAATATTTCCAAGTTACTAACCATTTAAAAAATATTTGTAACGATAAAATTGTTCATAAAATACCTTAAAAGTCCATAAATATCAGAATTAAAATTTGATGGATTAAAAGTTCAAATAATAGGACACTTATTAAAATATAAGAATATGTTATAAACTAATTATGATACAAGTATTTAAAAATAATATCCTAATAAATCTCCCATTAATGGTACATCTACGTAATTTTTAATTTTTTTTTAATGAATATGTAAATATAAGAATCATTTACATGTGAGTGGATGTAGCTATAGTGGATTTGGATCAAGTTAAGCCTCAAAATAAAATTAATTTTGATTTGGTAATTATTTTTTTACTATTTATTCAAGTTACGTAAACAAGGAGTTAAAGCCAATGGTTTGATGCAAAATTTCAAAACAAAAATTATTTAAACTACAACAAATAAACTCAAAGTCAAAGCAAGTATAAGTAATACACAATAGCAACAAGTTTTATAGTGGCAGATACAAAATGTTTGGTATTATGGTGTTGTCGTAACCTGAAGACATTTTGGAGCAATTTGAAAAGTTTGTAAAAAGTTAATTTTTTGATTTTTTACCAAATTTTCCGGAAAAAGTTACAAAAAGTCACCAAAAAAGCTAACTCTTTTTGTCAAAAAAGCTAGTAACTTTTTTGTCAAAAAGGCAAAAAGTCAACTTTTTACCAATTTTTTAAAACACCAAAAATTATATCATGCTAAAACATGCCACAATATATAAAATTATTTATGAAATATTTATAAGGTCAAGTCAATTTAGACCGAGATTAAGCCAAGAAATTATTCCATCTAAGTCAAGTTGACAAATTATTCATGGAGTCGATTTGAGTTGGTTCATGAGTTTTTCGGATCTCTTTAACCCTTAGCTATAGACATGGTATTATTGTTCATTTTTAACACTAATTTTTTAGATTTTCAAACCGTTTTGAATAGTTTTAGGATGACAATACATTTATTTAGAAAATGACAATATAACACACAAAAATATCAATTCTCCCTTACAAAAATGAAAAGATTTAAAATATCACTGTGAAATATTTTATAAAAAATGTTAGAGGTATTAAAAATTTTATCAATTTTTTTTATTAAATGTCTCGTATGAGTGTGGGACCCATACCATGTGGGTCTCAAGTGGATTCCAAACCCATGTGAGACATTTAGTAGAAAATTTAGTAAAAGTTTTGAAATCTCTAACATTATCCATATTTTATTGCAGTGGTGCTACATACACTAATTAGTGTTATAACATTATTACTGACTCCACTTATTATATAAATTATAAATTTCTAAAATTATGTCACATTATCTGTTAATACACTAATGCACATATAGGATTATTCATTATTGGGTTGTTTTCTTTTAAGTGGAGTGACATGTGCAACGAACCATTAAAAAATGAATTTAATTAACCAAGGTGTAATTAATTAATGCAAACCATATTCAACTTGGATGGCCAATGGTCTTTGTTATGTGTGCTTAATTAAAAGAACTTCAACACATCAAGTTTGAATTTAAATTCAACATTAAAGATTCATTTGTTTTGACATAAAATATTTTGGTAATGTTACATGTATTAATTAGTATATTAATTAATGTATCAGCACTAGTTATGCTATTATTATTGACCCTACTTATTGCTCACATTACAAATTTTAAAAATTTCTTAAATTATGACTCATTATCAATTGGTACAGTAGTTAGTACACCAATTGATACATATAGCATTATTTAAAATATTTTTGTCAAAAAGATTTTATTTATTTTTCGTTGTTTAGTTGAATAAAAAGTAAGTAAAATATTTTTGTATCATTTTTTCAAAAATGACTTATTTTAAAAAATTCTGTAAGTTAATTTTTATAAAGTTATACTCTCACTCATTATCTTTTTAACACATTTAACTTTTTAAAATAAATATCTTGACTCATTAAAAAGTCATCAATGACATTTTATTGAATTAAAAAAAAATTTAGATAATAAAATATTTTTATTTCATGGGTTAACCAAACACTAAAAAATAAAAATAAAAATAAAAATAAAAATATTTTCCGTTTGTAAACAAACGGAGCCTGTATTAAAATTCAATGACGATGCCATAGAGATTGTGAAAGTCGTATGATCTTATGTCATGTGCATGCGTCTCTACCAAAAAAGCACTATAAAAGTTCAAAAAATTAAAATAAAAAATACTCATGCAAAATTAAAAATTAAATGTATCATTGGCCCTTATAAAGATTGAGTGCCTAATATTAGCTAAGTTTACTATTAGGATATTATAATACAACTATTAAAAGTCTATTTAAAAATAATGATACATTATCTTTGCAATAACACTCTGTTTGGTTTCAGATTTCCAAATTCATTTTTCAAAAAATGTTATTTTTTACTTTTTCGTTTTTCGTATTTTTTTGTTTTCACTGAATTTTTAAATATTTTAAGTAATTTTTTTTAACATAAATACACTTAACATAAATATATTTAAAAAGTATAATATTTGTGAACAAGATCTTCAAAAAATTCACTAAATACCAAAAATATATGAAAATTCTTGAGAGGGTAATTTATACTTATAAGTTGGCCGAGCTGGGTAATAGGCCGTTATGGGCCACGTTGCGAAGGACTGAGTAAAAAGGCCATGAAGTTACTCCGGCCCAACAGAGGTGTGAAGTTACTTCGGCCCAAGAGGGGTATAAAGTTACTCCGGTCCGAAAGAATCTTGAGGGTTACTCCGGTCTAAAGGAAGCTTTGAACATAGCCCGGTTGCCGTACTCAAAGTTAGTCCGGTCTTGGCTTATCGAGGTTATCTCGGCCAGAACCTTGCTGTTTGATAGCTCGGTCTGATCACACTATGGTTGGCGCTAGGAGAAACCTGGGTAAGAGCCATGAATGGAAGAGCCGAACTAAAGTTAGTTCGGTCTAGTCTGCGGCTTAGCATAAGCCATGCTTACCTCGGTCATAGTGGAATCCAACCATGGTAAAACCATCTCACTTGGTTTAAGCAGTGAGGGGGTATTGAAGGATAAGCATTATCTTTCAGGAGTATGAATCCTAGGAGGACTCTACATGGAGGAATAAGAGTCCTACTTGGATTGTGCCACACGGAACCTATAAAAGCTCACAAACATCACCTATAGAGAGGTAACACAACTTTGCTTTCTGAATACACAGAGCTTTTGTCTATTTGTCAAACTTACTGACTTAGGCATCGGAGAGGTTTCC
>NW_021026249.1:508607-532081 GCF_004153795.1 Camellia sinensis | reverse complement strand
CGTCGTCAGACGCTTCAAGGAATTGCTTCTGAAGGTCGGCTGCATACTCTGCCAGTGAGGCCGGAATAAAATACTGAGGAGCATTGAAGACCTCGGTGTCAAGACCGCAATCGAGCTGCTCCACGGCACCCCTCCAGCCGCACTTGAAGAACAAATCCTTCGCAGCTTCACACTGCTGGATGTATGCAGCTTCGCCTTCCTTGAAGCCCTTCACCTCGGCATCTTTAGCTTTCTTCTTCAAAACGTTTATTTCGGCGTCCTTAACACCCTCAAGCTTCGCCAGTTCCCGCAAATACTTGTCTTTCATCTCAATTAGGGCTCTCTGTCTGTCAGCATCGGCCGAAACAACTAGGCTGGTCAGACGAGTCACCTCAGCCTCCAGCTCGGCCGTCCTCACTTGTTCTTGTTTGAGCTCGGCGGTTTTGGCTTCGGCCTCTGCCATGGCCTCCCTTGATGTTCTCCTGAGCTCCAACACCCGCTTATGTGCAATGTGGTTCTTCTGAATGGCCTGCAATAGAATAGAACTTTCATTTTTAGCCGAGCTGAAAGTAGGAAGAATTAGAAAGGTACAAAAGCAAAAGAGAGTGATACTTACCAGGATCATGGATTTTGTTGAAGACCGGATGGCCTTCAGCTCGGTGTTTAGCTGATTGTGGTGTTCCATGTCCTTTGGAAGGTACACACTTTTGGCAAGGATGAAGGCCAGTATGTGATCATTCTCAGCAACCACCGAATCAGTTTCCTCAATATCTCGGTTCTGATAAGTGAGCTTCGGTGCCCACTTGGAGGTAGCTCGGTCAGATGGCTCTGGTTGCGGACTCGGTGGATGGCTCGGTGGGAGGGTGGTTTCGTCTTCATCAACTAACCGTTGTTCGGTCTGGGTAATCCGGGCGCGTTTAGTTCGGCGTGATGAAGAAGGCTGTTGAGAAGGAAGGGCCACAACGGCCGGTTGCGTTTGGCTTGGTGGCGGTACTTCGGGTCTGTTGGTCTCGGTCAAGAGGGCCCTGACTCTATTTCTCTTAGCCATTTCTTGTTCGGCTGTGAGAGGAACCAGGATAATTTGGGGCAAAGTTGGGTCCGGTTCCTCTAGCAGAAAGTCGGTCACTCTCGCTTTTCGGCGGCCGCTGTATTTGTATGTCGGTTCAAAACCTAACAGCTTGGCCCAACTCCGTTCTGGATACCGTAGTGCGGCGCGGAGAGTGCCTAGATTGGGGTAGCTGTAAAGTGATTGAAGATGGGCTGAATCTGTATAAAGAAGACAAACTGTTAGTTCGGTTCAGGATCAGGTAACCGAAATAAAGCAAAGCATGCCAAAAACTGAAGTAATTATACCAGGTTCTCCTTTATTCCAGTTTATACTTCGACCAGGGATCTGGGCTTGCTGGTCTTCAAAATTGCCAGACACCCAGAAAAAGTCATCATCGTTTAAGTCCTTATCCGGCGTATCTTTTATTATTTTTTCTCTGCGACGGCGTATCCTAAGGTAATAGACCCAGCCGTCATCTTTGGAGCCAATGGAGTATTGGTAGAGTATTTCGGCTAGACTGAGGTTAAGACCGGCTCGGCGGTTTAGTTCAGCTATTCCCATTATTATATGGTAAGAATTGGTGGAAAGCTGAGTTGGGCATATTCTGGTTTGTCTTAGGAATTCACAAATCAAGGGTTGAACGGGGAATCTTAGTCCGGTTTCTATTATTGATAGGAGGGTGAAAGGTACAGAGCCCTGTTTTCCCCATGGAAGGGTATCTTGTTTGGCCAGAATAAGTTAGGCGTCGTCAGGGATGTTGTAATCCCTTCGGAATTTGGCCAGGCCACCAGAGGTTTCTACGAAAAACCTATACTTCCTCATTTATTTTTTAAGTTATGGATAATTTAGTTCGGTCCCAAAATTGTGCTCGGAAGCTCGATTGAGCGCGCAGTGGAGTGCCTGGGCAACCTAAGTCTGCAAAGTGGAAAACAAGGGGGTTAGGCACAGATCATTGGACCGTGCTACAAAATAAAAGCAAGAATAGGAGTCCTACTTCAGCTATGTGGATGCTACAGGTTCTGTCTCGGTTTTAACAAGATGCTTAGTAGCTCGGATTGAGCAAGGGGTTCGATAGCTCGGTCTTGGCAAGCGATTTGCTATCTCGGTTAAAGAGAACGCTAAGTTAGACTGGTTGAGCCTCTAGGGGCAGCTTTCTGAGTTCGGTCTAAAAACTTAGAAAGCTGGCTTAGCCCCAAAGGCCTAGCTCGGTCGAAAGATAAGGTTTCAGTATGCTACGTTCGGACTTAGTACGGTTCGTTTACCTTGGCTAAGGTTTATCAAGAAGTGGTTTGACTTATTGAAACTACTGGTACGAGTGTTAGTTCGGTTGTATAGTCTGGTCTCACTGGCATCAAACTACAAACGGTTAACTAGTTCGGTTATGTGTAATTTTGAATCAAAAGTAGTGTTCTACAGGTTATTTCATGAATACCTGAGGATTATACTAACATAGTGTTTTCAGAGGAAGCAAAGCAAATGGAAAAAAATGTATTTTACAAAAACACACAAAACAAAGTACGAAAACAAGGAAAGCAAGATAGAGGTGCAGTGCTTACCAGATGAAGAGGCAAGAACTGGAGATGGAAGTAGAAAATGGCAGCAAGCACGAGCTTCACAATTGCAGAGGATGGAGAACAATGGAGGCAAAAGGAGAGAAGAAAGAGTGAATGGTGTAAAGTGATTCAGAAACAAAGGATTGTTTTTGTGAAAAGAGAAGGGGCAAAAGGCGGGAACTGTTCAGATTTTGCGGAGTACGAGGGCGGTGCGACAGCTGCAGTAAGCCAATACCAGCATGCCATATGTCATAGGGATGAGAATCGATTCAGTTTCTGTGATTGAAGGAACGTTGTGACCGGACAAGCACAACTCGGCTTAAGTTTAGCTCGGCTGGGAAGGTTAAAAGTATATAGCTCGGCTTTAAAGGATTCAAAGTCTTAGCTCGGCTGGAAAGGCTAAAGGGTTTTTTTAGCTCAGCTGAAAAGATAAAACTTTAGCCTGGTTTATAGACAGGTAATCCCTATCATGCTACGCAGATGGAATTAAGGGGCAATTGAGAGAGTAATTTATACTTATAAGTTGGCCGAGCTGGGTAATAGGGCGTTATGGGCCACGTTGCGAAGGACTGAGTAAAAAGGCCATTAAGTTACTTCGGCCCAACAGAGGTGTGAAGTTACTTCGGCCCAAGAGGGGTATAAAGTTACTCCGGTCCGAAAGAATCTTGAGGGTTACTCCGGTCTAAAGGAAGCTTTGAACATAGCCCGGTTGCCGTATTCAAAGTTAGTCCGGTCTTAGCTTATCGAGGTTATCTAGGCCAGAACCTTGCTGTTTGATAGCTCGGTCTGATCACACCATGGTTGGCGCTAGGAGAAACCTGGGTAAGAGCCATGAATGGAAGAGTCGAACTAAAGTTAGCTCGGTCTAGTCTGCGGCTTAGCATAAGCCATGCTTACCTCGGTCATAGTGGAATCCAACCATGGTAAAACCATCTCACTTGGTTTAAGCAGTGATGGTGGTGTTGAAGGATAAGCATTATCTTTCAGGAGTATGAATCCTAGGAGGACTCTACATGGAGGAATAAGAGTCCTACTTGGATTGTGCCACACGGAACCTATAAAAGCTCACAAACATCACCTTTGGAGAGGTAACACAACTTTGCTTTCTGAATACACAGAGCTTTTGTCTATTTGTCAAACTTACTGACTTAGGCATCGGAGAGGTTTCCGGCACACACCCGCCGGCTAGCTCACGTTTGTGTTTTCAGGTGATAAAGCGACGACGTACGGAGGAGCACAGACTTGATCAACAGGATTATACGAGAAGGTTTATTTCTTTCCCGTACAATTCTATACATTTTTCATTTTTTTAATATATTTATTAATTTTTTAAAATAATTTTCTATTTAGATATATCTAAGTAAGGTATATCTAAAAAAGTAAAAAAAAATGCTTAAAATTTTAAAAAATTAATTAAAAAAAAAAAGAAAAGTAAAAAATTCAATTTTTAAAAAACTAAAAGCAAACACACTGAATAGTTTATTTGATAAGCGCCTAGCCAAAAAGGGGTTTACTAATAGGCAGTGGCTTTGGTCCAGTCCAAGATCGGACTGGACTGTGCTGTTGGGCTCGTGAGGGCCCACCAAAGGTCCCATTTTGATAATACGAACCGTTCAATGCGTAGAACTCGTCGAGCACTATATGCTTGTAAAAAATCACGTTGATCGGATATCGATAGCTATGTGAACAAAACAGTTTTTTATCAACTGTTAATTTTTTCACCGTCCATTTTTTTTTATACAAAACTAATTTGATCACATAGCTATTGATATCCGATCAACGTGATTTTTTACAGGCATATAGTACTCGATGAGTTCTACACATTTAACGGTTCAGATTATTAAAACGGGTCCAAAAAATGTGCCTCATGAACTGGACTGGACGGATCCAGTCGTGATCTCAACTTGAGACAAGCTGGACCTTACTAATAAGTACACTAGATAATTGCATTCATTTGTTTGATATGATTTATAAGTAATTAATATGATTGGTTGTTAATAAATATCACCTTCAACTCTCAACCAAACTAAAGAAAACTTAAAGTGATCACTACTATTCTAATCTCGTAGTCAAATAAATATTTATACACGGTTTTATTCATGAATAGAATTAATCAAAACAAGTGGAATGGGTCTAATCTTAGACTTAACTAACTATACTTGACTTAGGATTTATTTGGCATGTAGGTTTGGCGTGGCTTGGAGTTATTTTAGTCACAAAAAGATAAAATAGATTAAAAAATTAATAAGATAAAATGTCACATTCAAACTATAATTATTTTATTTTTTTCTCATAAAAGTCAAAAAAATAAAAAAAACTCATCCTAAACGAGACTTTTTAGCCCCAGACTAAAATAACTAAAAAAATTAAAAAGTTAAAAAGCCAACTCACATCTCAAATGAAGGCTTATTATGTAGTTTCGATTCTATTTTAATTAGTCGATGATTACCATCTATCTAACAAGAAGTATAGCTATTGTCGAATTTTGACATTTGTTAATTTTGAGCAATAAATTTTGTTTATCTTAAATTTACAATAATACCATTTCTCCAATTTTATAATTTACGAAGTTGTTGTTTTCTTAATTTAAATTTTTTACTATATTTTTCTCATATTAAATTTTTCTAAAAAAATTAGGTTCATATCTGTTATTATTTTTTAAAATGCATTTGTCAAAAAATATATATTTAAAATGCATTTGTCAAATATATATATATATATATATATACCAAGGCTATGTGTGTTTGGCCTAGTAATTTCGTGGTCCATGAGATCACAAATTTTTCCATTTCCATAAAAGAGGTGGGACATAGAATGATTAAAGATTACAACAATAGCTTAAATTTTCTTAGTCTGAATGGTTTGAATGTCTCAAAACGATATCATTTTGATATATTCGAGTCATTTAGATTACACAAATTCGAACTACCAAACATTTTTTTAAAGATTATTATACTCTCACTTTATAAAAATAACAAAGTTATTTTTTATATAATGAAATTTTAACATAGTACACAATACTCATAATATTGACTTAATTTTACATAATAATTATTAATACTTATAAAATTTTATATAATAATTTTGTTTTAATAAGCACATTGCTTAGGTCTATTCTAGTAAGGAAGAAAAAAGTTTAACTTTTTAATTTTTTTTTAAAAATATACAAAAATAAAAAAATAATGTGACTTAAATAAGCTAATAAACTAATAAATTAATTTTTTTTCTTAATTTCTAAAATAGGCCTTAATTACACAATATTCATAATTTTACGCAACGTAATTCGACAATACTTCAAAAGAAAACTCAAGTGCACAGATGAATGTTGCAGAACGAGAATAAATAAATTAATTATATATATATATATATATCCCAATTAAATTATTATTAACTTTTTTTTTATTTTTATTTTTTATATTTGTGTTTAATTTTATAGAAATAAAATTATAGTATAAAAGTAAAATCAGTCTTCCAACCAATAGGGAAAATCTAAAATGTGTTTTTTTTTTTAGTTAACAAGTAAAATTTTCAAATATGTCTTTTGTTAATTTTAGACCTCGTTTGGGAACTCTCTATTTTAGTCAAAAATTCAAAAAGTTATTAAATTAGCTAAAAAGTCAACAATTCATACCAAAAAGTCAAAGATTCTATTTTCTCTCTATTTTTTGCACATCTTTTCGTAAAAAGCTAACAAATCATCCCAAACATACTAATTTTTTTTAATTTATATTTTAGTCAAATAACTAAAAATTTACTAAATTAGTATATTTCCAAACGAAACCTAAAAAGCTTAAGATTATCTAATATCAGTTTAACCAGAATAGAACAAGTGATAAACTTTGAATGTATGCATTAACTTCACAATGCATACACTATTTAGGCAATCCTAAGACGACTACATTAAACCCTCAGTAGAATTGAGATCTCAGAACTTATCTAAGTTCTTCCAAAATCTTACCTTACCAAAATACCACAAAATTCTCTGGTTAAAAATCTAAAATGTCAGCTCCTCTGACCTGGCCCCAGTGAGCTCTACACAAAGGCGCGTGTGGGTTACCACTCTCTCTCACTCTCTCTAACCGAACCTTCGGTTGGGTCCTACGCCGAGGTGTGTCTCTCACCAAACCTAAGCAAATGCCAGATGGCCTTCCAACTCACTACCACTTCTCCTCTCTCTCTCTCTCTCTCTCTCTCTCTCTCTCTCTCTCTCTGTTTTGCTATGCTCTGCTCGAGTCCGGATCCTCTGCTTTGCTCAGCTTATAGTACACGCAATTTGACTGCTAGTCACTTACTCTCTCTCTCTCTCTCCGAAACTTCTTTCTTTCTCAACACATACATTCAAGAATAAACAGAGCGGCCCCAGAAAAACCCCCCTTCAAATACCCACTTCCTCCATTCCCTCTCTCTCTCATATATATAACCTTCATATTATTTCTTTGTTCGTACCTCGTCTGAATCTCTCTCTCTCTCTCTCTCTCTCTCAATATACACATCCATTGAAGAAGAAACAGAGCAACCCCAAAAACAACTTTCAAACAAACCACAAATACTCACTTGCTCCTTTCCCTCTCTCTCTGTTCATACTTCATCTGATTCTGAATCTCTCTCTTTATTTGTTAATATTTTGTCTCTATCAATGGTGCATTATCAGAGATATCATCCACTGAAGAAGGGTCTAGAGTTGGTTGTTGTAGATGAGGAGTCACAGAGTAGCTTTGTGGGTTTAATCTGTGGAAACTCTATTTTATACAACAAGAGAACAAGACCCGGGCTTCTCTCTCTCCTCCTTCTTTCTCTAATCTCCTTCAGCTTGATTTTGGCCCCTCAGTTCCTCAACTTTCCCCCCGACTTCTCTCTCTTATGTAAAGCTCTTTCATTCTCTCTCATGGTTTCCCTGGACTTCCATTGATTTCTTCTTGTTTTGGGTCTTAATGCCTCTCTCTCTTCTGGGTTTTTGCAGATTCATTTGGACATGAAGATCAAAGCCTTCTTGCTGAGATGAATGCAAATACCCCCCTTTGCTCTTCAATCCCTAATGGTTGGTTATTTCTTTCTCTATCTGTATTATTATTTTCAGTTCTTGGCAACATTTTCAACATGCAATTATGTTGAGATGGGTATTAATCACTGTTTTCTTTTTTTATTTTTTATTTTTATACTTATTATTATTTTTGGTAGTTCTAATATTTTTAGACATAGTGAGATGCATATGAAAGATACCCCCGTCTCAATCTCAGATGATTAGTTTTTGTGCTACAATGTGAAGTAACAGTGTGATGGATTAAAAAATAAAAAAAATTACCCTGCTTGTTTCAATCTCCAATGATTTTTCTTTCATTTTTTCTTTTGTCTTGATGTAAAATATGCATGAAAAATACCATTTTTTTGTTCTTCAATCTCAACATATATTTTTATTTATTTTGTCATTTGATTAATCTCCAATGATTCTTTTTCCTTTCCTTTTGTTTTTATTTGTTTTTGGGACCTCTAGCATTTTTGTTTTGGGATTTAACTTCTAATCATGGCGGTATGGATATAGCCAATACCCTTTTGTTCCTCAGACTTCAGTTTTTGTATTTTGTATTTAGTAATTTTTTTTTTCCCTTTCAATCAAGCTGAAATGAAATGGGTATTTTTTTTGACAATGTTTTTACATTTTCAACATTGTGTTCTAATTTGGAATTTTTTTTTAATGTTTTAAATTCAGGAACAATATGTTGTGATAGAAACAGTATTCGATCCGATATTTGTATCATGAAAGGGGATGTGAGAACAGGCTCTCTCTCCTCTTCAATCTACCTCTACACCTCAACAAACGCCAATGGCTTCATAGATTATGTTCCTGACCTGACCGATGATGGCGAAGAAGACAATGAACAAGAACTCCAACATGAAAACATTAAGCCCTATACCCGAAAATGGGAGAAAAGTACTATGGACACTGTTAGTGAATTACACCTTGTTTCAAAGCGAAAAACTGGGTCCCGCCGTCGTTGCGACGTCTGGCATGACGTTCCTGCGGTGTTCTTTTCCACCGGGGGATATACCGGCAATATTTACCATGAATTCAATGATGGGATTGTGCCTTTGTACATCACCTCACAACATTTCAACAAGAGGGTTGTGTTTGTTATTCTTGATTATCATGAATGGTGGTTTACTAAGTATGGTGATATCATTTCGATTCTATCGGATTATCCACCAATTGATTTTAGCGGAGATAATAGAACCCATTGTTTCCCTGAAGCCATGGCTGGTTTGAGAATCCACGATGATCTGACCGTCGATCCTTTGTTGATGGAAGGGGGTAAGACTATTAAAGATTTTCGTGACATTTTAGACCAGGCTTATTGGCCTCGAGTCAAAGGTCTAATTGAGGATGAGGAACGTGAAGCGAAATTGAATAATCTCTCTTCACCGTCTTCATCACAAAAGTTACTTGAAATAAGGACGGAATTGAAGAAACCGAAACTAGTTATCTTATCGCGACAAGAGTCTAGAGCGATAGCTAACGAGGATTTGTTGGTGAAAATGGCAGAACAAATTGGATTTGAAGTGGAGGTTTTGAGGCCTGTCCGTACTTCTGAGCTGGCGAGAATTTACCGGGTGCTTAATTCAAGCGATGTTACAATTGGTGTCCACGGTGCGGCTTTGACACATTTTTTGTTTATGAAACCAGGGTCGGTGTTGATCCAAGTGATCCCACTTGGAACAGAATGGGCTTCAGAGACTTACTTTGGGGAACCGTCGACAAAGCTCGGTTTGAAGTACATTGGCTACAAAATTCTTCCGAGGGAGAGCTCATTGTTCGATGAGTACGACGAGAATGATCCGGTTCTAACTGATCCGAGCAATGTGGGGAAGAAAGGGTGGGAATTCACTAAGAAGATCTATCTTGATCATCAAAATGTGAGGTTGAATCTTGTGAGGTTTCAAAAGCGGTTACTTCGGGCATACGACTACTCATTCGTTAAGAACCGGGATTTTTATCTACAATCACATTGACACACTTTTTGTTTCGGTAGAAAATATTTTTTTTATAAAAAAACATGATTTTTGGGGAAAAAATACTTTCTACTCAAACAAACGAAACATCATTCTCCACTCTTTTTGTTTGAGCTCATTGAAAGTTGTAGATTCTTAACCATAAGCAAATATGCTTCCTTCTGGTAAATATACACTTTTGAAATAAAAATTCTATTGTTTTATTATTAGTTTTTTCTTGTAAATTTGGCTTATTTTGTTGTAGTGGATTCAATTTATACTAGTGAAATATAGGATTAAACTCAAATCAAATAAAACAATGTTGTGAAGGTTCAATAATGATGGTTTCTCACAACTGTTTGTTTTGTTTGGCGTCATTTTAATAACAATGGTCTAAATGTTCAACTGTTTGGGTTTGATTTTAGGATTTAAAGTGAAATTTGCCGAAAAATAAAAAGACAAAAAATAAAAAATAAAAATGACAACAAACAAAAATATTTGTTTTGTTTGTTGTCATTTTAATTACAACGTTTTAAATGTTCAACTGTTTTGAGTTTGAATCTAGAATTTGAAGTGAAATTTGCCGAAAATAAAGACATAAACAAATGACAACAAACAAAAAAATATTTTCAACATATGTGTTGTTTGTTTAGATAAAATATTTTTAACATTTTATGAAGTTTGATGTGATGAAAAATTGAAGTCCATAGAAAAAATTCTTTGTATAAAAAAGTTTTTTCTACTTTCCTGATGTGAAAAATGCTTTTCAACTAATCTTATCACTACTATCACCATCACCTCCCACCACTAATTATTATTACTACCACTATCTTTACTTGTCATCGTTGTCGCCACCCCTAAGACCTCCATCTCCAACATCCCACCATTACAATCGCTTAATAATTATTAACTTAATAATTTTAAGATCGCAACCAAAGAAGGCAGCTATTAGTACCTATTTTTTTTTCTTTGGCTCTCTCATTTTTTGGAATCCCCATCCAACTAAATGAGTTTCTTCTATTTTTTCTTTAAACTCTCATCTTAATACCAACTATATCCATAATCCCAAACTCAAACCCAAACCCAAACCCTAGCCCTCACTCCCAACCACCACCTCTGGTAGCTCACTCACCGGAGCCTTTATCGCCGGTAGTCCCACCACTTTCACTACCTTCCTTCTTCTTCCCGCTTCCTTCTTCTTCATCACCCCCTTTGCCACAGCTCCAGCAAACCACCATCGCACCCCACTGCCTCCTTTTCTTCTTCTTCCCATTGCGATCCCATGGAATGTTTAGGAACCAATTGAGCAAAACCCTAACCGTCAAAACACCACTGTATATATGCATTCGTATAAGTTTTTACAAATATACATAAGTTATCTCATAAAATAGCGTAAGTTCTCACCAATATACTTAAGTTGTGATTAATCAAATTTTTATAGGTTAACTTATGTATGTTTGTGAAAATTTATACAATTTTATGAGATAACTTACACATATTTATAAGAACTTATACAAATATATATGATACACACTTGCACATTTAAAAATTGTGTATTAATAGGTCACTTTAGATCTGCCTTTTCCGCATATATATATATATACTTTAATAATTAGGTAAGATCGTTATGTTATCGTCAATTTTTCAATGAAAATGATGTTATTTCAGTTGGGAACTTGGGGAAGTAATATTTGTTGTCTCTATCTCAGCAGCATGGCAAAAGCTTGGAACTAGCTGGCTATATTATGAATGAAAATGTCAACCAAATTATTCTAAAATAAATTCAGCTTCTTCTAGGGTTGTTCAATCATTTCTTTTTTCTTTTTTTTTTTTCCTTTTTTGGTACAGTGGAAACAGGAAAGGAAACAGCAAGAAACAGGACAGAAAAACAAACAAACAAACAAACAAACAGGGGGGGAGGAAGAGAGGCTTGAGCCACCGAATCAAAAGCTGCTTCAGTTTTGCCCATCTCACGTTGTGATTGATCAACCATGTGTTCAATCATTTCAAAACCAGCAAATCATCACTAATAATCTTATTCAATAATATTTCATCAATCAAACTCTTTTAAAACGTCACACACTTAGGCCCCGTTTGTTTTGGGCTATAGGGAGGGCATTGGGACTAGTAATACCAAGGTATTACTAAAGTCCCTGTTTGTTTGCAGAGAAAGGGTTGGGACTATTAGTCCCTTGGTATTGCTAATACCCTTGAAAGGGGGATTGGTAAGGAGGAGGTAGAGATGGTATTAGAAAATAGTGAGGGGATTAGAAATTTTTTTATTTTTTATATATTGGGAATTTTTTTTTAAATATAATGTTTAATTTTTTATATTTTTTTATTTGTTTTATTATTTTATATAAAAATAATTTAACAATTCCTCATTATTAATCCCCTCACTATCAATCCCCTCACTAACAATCCCCTCACTATTAATCCCCTCACTATCAATCCCCTCCATTCTATCTCCCAAAACAAACGGGCCCTTATTTTTCTAGTCAAACAAACTGTTTGGACAAGCTAGTAGCACCCTATTATGTTCATAGAATAGTGAAATTTGCCAAATTTTCCTATATTGATTTCTTCAAAACTCTCTATATGCCGATATTGTTATGGGGATATTACAATTCAGTACAAATTTAGAATTTTTTTTTTTTTACATTAGTGGTAAATTTTATAAATATTAATAATTAAAATTCTAAATTTTTTCATATATTTGTAAATATTTTTTCAAAAGACCATAAATTGTAATTTCCTTTATTTTTATCTTGTTTAAGCCAAGTGATATACCAATTAAAGGAGGGCAACAAGGAAAATTGCCCCCCTAAAATTTCTAAAATTACCATAGTAGCAAGAATAGCTATTAATTATTTCTACATTATACAAAATTTTCAACATTAATACTATTGGGCATCACTATCATCACTAATATAACAACTCATACATTAATTTTAAAATCGCAGCTAAACATAAAAAAAAGTTATTTTGTTTTTATAAAAATTATATATATATATATTTTTGAAGAAATAACAGATCACGTACTTTTGCACCATTTGGTTCTGCCTTCCCATATTTGTTAATAAGGTACGACCAATAAGTTATTGTAATTTTCCATGAAAATGATGTTTCAGTTGGAACTTGAAGTATTTTCCAAGAAAGCTGTTGTACCATGATTTGCTATGAATGTCAACTTAACAATAAGTTATTGTAACAACCCGTTTAAAAAGAAAAGAAAAATTGCTCTGGGTTTCCAAATAAAATGTAAAGCTTGTTTAGTAACTATTTTGTTTTTAATTTTTAATTTATATTTACAAAAATTTTAAAAGTTGTCATAAAAACTTGTTTGATAATTTTTTTAGTTTAAAATGTTTTTTTCAATTTGTAAATTTGAGAAAAAAATATAAACTTAAAAAATGAGTTTACGTTAGTTTTTAAATAGAAATTTAAAAATTTGACTAATAAATTTTTTTTTCAATTAATTTTTTTTTCAATAATTTTTTTTCAAACAATTTTTTTTCCCAATTAATTTTTTTTCAAATAATTTTTCTTTTCTATTACTTTTTTTTTCAATTAATTTTTTTTAATTATCTATTGTCATAAATAACAAAAAATAAATATAAATATTTTAGGTCTGAATAAACATATTTTTTAGTTTATGTTTTTAAATTTTTTTAAATATTTTGTTCAAACCAAACACGTTTGTAGTTTATATTTTTTTAAAAATAAACAAAAATCAATTTATAAAATTTTTTGTAAACATAAACAAAAAATATATGATACCAAACGCTATGTAAGTATTTGTAAATAAATTATTCTCTGCTGTTCAATCATTTCAAATTCAAAACCAGTAAATAATCACCATCAATCAAATTCAATACAATTAATGATTAATCACATTGTTTTAAATGTAAAACTGTTTTTTTTTTTTTTTTTTTTGGAGGGTCAAACAAACTGTTAAAACTAGGGGTGTCAGTTTGGATTGGTTTTGAAGGAAAATCATCAATTAACAGTCCACAATTAAAAAAATTTCAATTTGTCGGCAACTCACCTATCTTTAAAATTGCCGAATTTTTAAGCCAATTGGGTGAGTTAGAAATAGTTTTGTGTATACTTGCAGATGGGGCAAGTCAATTTGTATGCTGGTTGACAAATTTTAACCCGTAATAAGCCAACTAATCCATCAATTTTTATCACTTAACCGGTCCAATCCAACCCACTCACATTCTCAAACCATACAATTAATTTTTTATATTGATTTCCTCAAATCTTTCTACCTCTTTCCTTATCTACTTTAATCCATGTCATATATTGATTATAGAATCAATCACAAATAATAACGGCGAACATAAAAATCAAATGGTAAGCTCATCACTGAAGAAGCTGCTTCACTCACATTGCTCTACTTACATTTTTGTAGTTGGATTTTGTGTATGTAAAATTATTGGTACAAAGTGGTTCAATCAAAAACATTCCAAGGTGAACATAATTTGGAGCTGTTCCATTGATGTGAAAGTGTCCAAAACTATTTTGGCCTGGAAAATTTTCAGCACTTAATTAGATTTGGTTTTTTTCTCATATTGAACACCAATTGGATGACCGTTGGGACTGTTTGGCTTCCACGAAAATAAAGTTTCAATTGTAAAGTATATTGTAACTGAGCATGGCAAAGTCCTAGGGGCCCAGGAAGGACATTGTACTGATATGTGTTGGGTATATACTTTGTGAATGTCCTATCATTTTATCCTTTGACCTTCTTCAAGTTCCATTGTATTAAATACTATTTTTTGTCTTTAAATTTTAACTCAAAAAAGGCCAATGTGAATTGTTCTTGGTGGACCCATTGTCTTTTGGATTTTGAGACGTGTTTTGAGGGGGAAAATGTTGGAAAAAAATAAATAAATTTACAAGGGGTATAAAAAATAATTGTAAAAGGACATGAAAATTAGAAAAATATATACAAAAATATGAAATTTGCTGAATTAGGGGGGAAAAAAGACCAGAACCCAAATCCTCACCCCTCCCACATTGCCCCTACAAAGTGTATTTTTTGAACAAACCAGCTGAAAATTTTTCAAGCGAAGGTTTGTTTGCATAGTTTTTTCCTCATTTCTAGATGAGGGTTGAGTATTTTTGGAAAGGAAAATCATTTCTTCTTTGGTTAAAAGAAAGGAGAGGAGAGAATTTTTTTTTTCATTTCATTTCAACATCTTTTCTTCTCTCCTCACTTACACCAGCGAGAAGAAAGTGAGAAGAGAATAAAAGGTTACGTTTAGTAGTGTTTTCTAAATATAATTTGAGAATAAAGTTGTATTTTGAGTTTGTGAGTTTTAAAATTATAATTTGAGTATGAAAAATTTGTTTGATGAATAAGTTTTGAAAAGAGTTTTAAATTGGGTAGAGAATTTTTGATGTGACATATGATATTTGATACAAAAACTTCAACTCATAATCAAACACACAACTTTTCTATTAAAACTCGTAACTTTTATATTGTATTGTTCCGGTCAACCGGTCGGACGATCAGTGAATAAGTTATATTTTGAGTCTATGAGTTTTAGATTTATAATTTGAGTGTGAAAAATTTGTTTGGCGAATAAATTTTGAAAAGAATTTTAAATTGAGTGGGAAATTTTTGATACAAAAACTTCAACTCATAATCAAACACACAATTCAAAATTCTATTAAAACTCATAAAAAAATTTTAAAAATTCAAAAAATATTTTTTATTAAATATAGAAAAATTAACACGTGTCAATTGCAATATATATATATATATATATATATTGTGCTGTTCTGGTCAACCGGCCGGATGATCGGTGGGACAACTGGTTAGCCCAAATTTTCCTACTTTCGACCGAGTTTTCAAAAGTAAGTGTAGAATTAATTTTTGAAAATCACAACCAAATACTATATACAAATTAAGAGCTGGAATCACAATTCTAAAGCAATTCTAAAGCTCTTCCAAACATAGCCAAAATTTTCCTTTCCTCAAACCAACCACATTTTGTTGGCAAGAATTGAAACGTGTCATTCCAAAAGGCAATATGAACTTCAATAAGGTGCCAAATGCAGTTCAACCTTGGCCCCGGGGGGAAAAAAAAAAAAAAGAAGAAAAATGGAAAAAAGAAAAAGAAGAAGCTGAAATCATATGAATGAATTATTAATCTGGCAAAATGTCAACAAATGGTTTGTTGTAAACAGAAGTCATGGCTACTCTGAATTAAAAAGTGTGTCCTAAATCAAATCTCAGCAGAGTATGCTTCAAGCCGAAGCACCACACCACTATTATCCTCTTTTGCTTATTGCTAAATGATCTACATCCACTGATTCGTTGCCTTGGCCGATATGTGGACCGGAGGCGGTGTCTTCGAATTTCTAGTTTCATTTGTACCTTCACACAAATATAAGCAATTGATAATATGGAATCATCATATACCCCGTTGTAGACCACAAAGCAAAAAGGTATGCCAATGAGGGTTCTGCTAGTTTAACTTACAAGAGTTCGTTGATTTACCTCCAAGAGAAGATCTCCTGTCTGATGTTTGAACGACACCCGTCAGTGGGGATGCATTAGACGAAACTGGTGACCTTGCATCATGAATCTTGCGCATGCCATTTACTGGGGATGCTTCAACTTTTTTTTGTTGATTCCTGCAATTTTTAGCATTGAGATTTTCAGAGAGCGGTCTAAACTTGGAACTTTAGACCATGTTTGGTACTATGATTCGGGGAGGGAAAGGAAAAGAGAAGGGAAAAGTGACAAAAATCTAGCTTATTTTTCATTCACTTTTCCCCCTCAACCACAAATCCTTTTTCCAAATCCAAGATCCAAACACTACCTTAAGCACCTCCCAATTTCACCATTTAACAAGTTATGCACTAAAATAACAGACAAAGGGAGCCAAGGATAATACCAATTCATGGTTTTGACTACCTTTTCCCAGAGCCGTTAATCAGCTTCCCAATTGTCCGAAGCGATTTCCTTATGTGAGATCCTTTTCCATTTGCATTACTAGTCAAGCCAGGGGTTCGAGGCTCCGTAGAAAAGTTAGACTCACCGTGCATCATGATATGAACCTCATTTCTAACAAGTTTTGGTGGCTCAGGTGTCTTGGGTTGAAGAGTTGGACTCTGAGGAGCCCTTGGACGATATATGTCGATCATGGATTCACCATTACTGACATGTCCATATGGCTTTGTGGCTGCTTCAGGATCTTGAAATTGGGTATATTTCTGTACCAACACTGCTTCGGATGGTAGGAGATTGCTCACAGTTTCAGATAGTTTGATCTGCACTGGATCCTTGGGAACAGTTCTTGAACCTTCTAAACTTAATCTCCGTGAGCGAGTTGGCATAGAAGGGCTTTTAGGTCCCCTTTTGTCAACAGAATTGATTGCTCTCTTCATTTCCGTTTTGTTGGAATTTTCAATGCTCAACCTTTGGGAGCGTGGAGGAGTACGTTCAGTCATTGCATGCGGTGGTTTCTCAAATGGTGATCTTGGCTCCTTTGGTTTAGTAGGTTGAACAGTCCGTGCTTCCTTGTTAGCCAATGCCTTCTTGAGGCTCTCAATCTACAACGTGTAAAAAGTTCATGTTAGATCGACACTAGTCCCAAAATCTTAAGATTTTAAAAAATGGGCTCAACAACGTATATCAAGCTCTCCAACACCCTCCCTCATGTGCAGTCCCGTCTTGCACATGGAGATGCAAATATTCATACATACAAAGAAAAAATAATGCTAACGGAGAAACTAGAACCCAAAACCTCCCCAACCTAAGCTTTGATGCAATGGTAGATTACCACAGTCCCAAAAGCTTAAGCTGTTAAGAAATGGCCTAAAAGATATGCAACGTGTGAACATGCCGTGCAATAGTGATGTAAGAAGATGCATTTACCTGTTGCTTGAGTTCCATAACCTCACTGCTCTCTTTGTTCATATGAGATACACCAAGTTCAACTGTCGAGACCCTCTGAGCAAACTTCAAAGTACTGATTGTCTCCCCAAAAGAATCTGCTTCAGGACTCACATGAGCGAACATCAATGTTTTCGCGTGTCCTCCTGTACGGTATTAAAACTGTCAGTATACAACATGCATAAATTTCATACAGAGAAGGCCTAAACTCCACAAGCAGAAGTGACCCGTCACATTTAGAATAGGTGATTTTGGCAAAAATTTGCAATAATAAGTTAATTAAATGAAGAGCTTTGAAAGACGGGTACATTTATATTGCATATTACAACCTAATGCATTCTGCAGGAGTAGCGTAAGCTTGCTGTTTCGGTAAGGAATGTGAGAACTCTTCTGAGCCAAGGCCGAGATCACATCTCCCAAACAGGAAAGAGATTTATTTATGTATTGTGCCTCCTTGAGGCCATCACCGTTAACTTCTGACTTTTCAACCCGTTCACTTCCTGCAAGGTCCACCAAATGGAGGCAACTGCGAAGAATACTTCCAGATACATCTTTACCGTGCACATGTACTGTCAAGACACTGCAAAATAAACAATTAATGTAAATCGACTTTTTCATCAAATTTAACAGATGAAAAAAATAAAATAAATGTTGGACCTGTGGGAACGACTACTTTGGTTGTTGATGGCAGTGGAACTGACAACACGATTGAGATCACCTCGTTTCATCAGGCTAAGAACATCATTGGTGGATTCCACATAATGCATGGAAGCATCAGGAATACTCAAGCCATTTTCACTAGTACAGCTTCGAATTTCTAATTTGCTGATAGTCAAGAATACAAAAATTTGGCAAATGAATAATTAAAGTGGAACAAAAAGTACAGCTTTCAAACAAAGAAAGCAATTTAACTGCCAAGAGGCAGAAAATTTATGTGCCAAGGGGCAGAAATGCAACTGCAAAAGGATATTTTGTGTTTTTAGAATCTTCGGCAAGAAGATCTCGTACTTGCTCGTTATATATCTCAACCATTTGGACATGAATATCATATTTCATGATGTTCTTCCTTGTATTAGACAGCCGAAAGAGATCACTGAGAGCTAGATAATTGATTCCCTGGTCCCTAGTTGATCCACACTGTCACAGAGGAAGACATATGCAGTGAGAAAATCTTGGTTTGAAAATAAAATAAATTTACAGAGACCATATATTTGACAATCAACAGTAAATCATGCAGGAAAAGCGGGAAAAAAAAAAATTACTTGCATCTGAAGCCAAATCAGAAAAGAACCTTACCATAGTATGTGTTTTTCCAGATCCAGTTTGACCATAAGCAAAAATGCATACATTGTATCCATCCATTACAGACCTAATTACTGGTTGAGTGTCCTTAAATATCTCATCTGTGTGTGTGTTGGGGGGGGCGGGAATGATTATTATGCCAAGTGAAGATAATTCACAAAATTTGTAAAACAGAAGAATCTGTGTATTACCCGAGAGAGATTTATACAACTGCGTAGCTTAGAATTGTCAATGCAAATATGACGTACAAGAAAATAAGACTTACACTGCATTCTAAACACTTTTATTAAAATTATTTTCTAGATTTATTAACATTATTTGTTTTACACTAAAGGTCATTTTTGATATTAGATGCTACACATTTAAGGGAAAATTAGATGTGGTGGTTACATGAGCTGTCTTTATGATTTGTTTTTTTATAAAATTTCTTGGTGACTTTTGTTCTGAGTTTTATAAATTTTCCTTTTTTAATCTGTTGTGGTTGTAATTATGGTTTATAATGATGGGTCTTAAAGATTATCAATAGACACATAGCGTCAAATATGTTATAATTTTAATATATAATCCATATATTCGAAAATAATTTTATCTATTTTTACGCATTACAATTATTTTTTATATCATTGTTATAGTAAATTTAGCAACCACAATCCATCAACAAGTGAGGTAGCATATCCTCACGTTTTTTTCAATTGGCGTTTGGACCCTCTATAGTGATCATGAGAAGTAAGGGAAATTATTTGATAATTTTGGAACATTATGTGGTATATTTTAAATTAATTTATCAATTACTAACCTTTATGTTATTTTCTCAATCCCATGAATAAATTGTATAGTCCTCTATCGATTCTCTAGCCAATTATAAATTTTATGTATCCATACTCTAAAAATTATGTAGATAATCACCATTAATGACGGTTTTTGTGGAAGAGTACTGGAGAGAATAGCTATACAGATGCTTGCTCTTGAATGGGCCAAGAATTGGTACAATAAACCATTCAATTACCCGCATACCAACGAGTTTCATTACATTATATAGGGGTTCAATTCAATCCTATTTCATTTTTCAAATATTTTTTTTTTTTTTTGCCGTGAATAAATTTTCCAATTCTAATTTCTTCATTGTTTTCGTTTTTTGCTTGGTGTCTATGAAGGTCTCAGGAAAGTTGGATTTTAGGTTTACAATAGGTGAAAAGTCTTGATTCTACACACAATCTACAATCAATATCTCATTTGGTCCTTAATCTTATTTTTCCTATGCTTTTGTTCTTTTAATATTTGTTTGATTTTGTAGCTTTCAGTGTTTGGTTTGTTTGTTCTCATTAGAGAAATTATCCCCAAGAATTCCCTATATTAAAGAGGTTCCACCGTTCAAACTTTTGTTATGATTTCTTTCTTGGAATCCAAAAAAATATCTTATTTTGAGTCAGATTTAACAGAGTTTTGCTTGATTTGCTTTCATGGCAATAGCTTACCAAGATCTGTTGCAAAGCTCTAATTAGATGTGCTACACGTGCACGCTCTAATGAGCCCTGGCCACGATAATAAAATAAAAAAAAAACAGTCGAGGTAAGAATGACCAAAATATAGAAAATAAAAAAGACAAATTAATGCTCCATTATGGCTCCTCTTTTAGATCCTACATCATTTTTCCAATAATTAACTGGCTGAAAACAGTAGGAGAACGGTCAGAGTGTAGACCAACAATCGGCGGCATCCGGGTGGCAAAGCGCGCAAAGGTGGGAATGGCGCGACGGTTCTCTCTCTCTCTCTTCCTTACTAAATTTATTGATCTTTCTTAAAGGCAACCACTTGTTCCATCACACTGGCTGTTTCTCTCTCTCTCTTCCTTACTAATTATTGACTATTCTTAAAGGCACCACCTTGTTCACCCAACTGCTGTTCGGCCCATGGCCATTATGTTTCACCTCTAAATAATTTTTAAAGTACCAATAATTAAATTATTTGTTAAAAAATAATTTAAATTAATTAATTTAATAACACTTTAATTTATAATATTTATTTTACAAAAAAATGATTATAAAAATTATTTTAAAAATTGACCATTTATTTTGAAAATTAAATAAATAATAACGTGGTTAGGCCTATTAGATTGGTTGATTCTTTTTCAAAAATGATGTACATAATTTTGTGTAGAAAAAGATTGTTCATATCTTGATTGACTCGTAGTGAGCCTTAACAAAGCCTAAGTAACACACCGTCAGCTCTACTTTGTAAAACAGAGACAATAATTAATTCCATCTTAAATGTTACGGTTATAATTTGCATGAAATAATCTGCAAATCATGTTGAAAAAGACTGGTACATTATATTAAAAATAAAATTAAGTGCGATTGATTATTAATTTTTCTTTTTATTCTACCTTCTCCAATCTAATATTACAAACAATGATTCTCCCCCTTTTCCCCCACCCTTTGACCCCCTCTCTCTCTCATTGGTTAACATTTTCCTTTTTCTCTTTTTCTTTTTTTCCTTGCCTCCAATCACCATCTGTGCCACTGCAAAGGGGTGCAGAGACGGTTGACCCCCCAAAAAGGGTCCCCAAAGCATATTCATATATTACTTCGCTTATTCGCAAAGACATAATGAAAAATTTTACATACCAACTATGAATTACCAAATCTACCAACCTTCCTCTTATGTAATTTGAGACCCACTATAATAGAAAATGTAAACACTAAACACATACACACATAATTTACGTACATTAAAAAATACACAAAAAATAAATTAGAAGAAAACAACAAACAATAATACACATAATGAGAGGACAGATTATTTCAACTAGATTGGTCCGACTGCAAGGTCCAGAAAACCCATGAACCAACCACATCAATAAAAAAACAAAATGCAAATCCGTTTAGTGGGAATTAAGTACAGTAGAATCGTCTTAGGAATGTTGATGGTGGATTAGAGCATGGAGATTGAGATAATTAAAGCCGTGAGCAATACCTATATTTGGTTTATATATTTTGATTAGGATATTAATCAATAGGTAAATTAACTCCTACACAAAATTAAGGAAATTAGTAATGAGTAGGGGTGGGATTATTAATCAATGATATTAATCCAATTGATAGTGAATACTAACTAATTTAATAAAATTATCATCCTTCATTACTAGTCTTGTGGAATTAAAACATGACTTATCATTTGAAGCTTGTGGATAGATGTCCAAACTTATCTTTGCCTTAGTTTGGCAGTCAGTTTAAATGATTTTTTTTCTTTTAATAGTATAAAATAAGTTAAAAAATAACTAAAATAAAAATTATAATCAAATTATAAGTATCTTATTTTTCTTTTATTAAAATTAACACAAAGTTAAAAATCAATCCAAACCAAATAAAATTTATCCAAAACTAAAATAACTAAAAAATCAAAAACAACCCTTCGTATTCACACCTGAGTTCTTCAATCTGATTTCCCATAAACAATCTTAAACTTATTACTTTTAGATTTGACATGATTTAAAAAAATAATAATCCCAATTATAATTTTTGAAGCATAACCATGTCCATCTAATTTTTAATTTCTATTCATAAAATATCTATTAATGTAAATGACGATATAAAGTGATATCTAAAATCTAATGTACTTTTTTCAAATGTAAACACTCCAATATGGTGCAAATTGAGTTATTACACATCCAAAATAACAAAATGGGATATAATAAAAAGTATGAGACTAATATGAATACAAGTTCAAAATAATGAACCTTCACTAAACAAGAAAGAACCCAAATAACACGGAACCTTTTTTGCAAATGGATAGTACCTGTTCAAAGAAGGTTCTTTGGAGCACGTTAAAGCCAACAGTCACAGTGCCGTCTCCAAAAACTTAGATTTTCATCGTAATGCCGCACAGTATTTTCCGTCGCAAAAAGCAGTTTGGCCGTTGCAAAAATGCGACGGCGTTACACTACCGGTCGCTAAAACCTTTTGCAACCCTTTCTTTCGACCCCCCACTTGCCCGTCGCAAAAAACTTTGAGACGGCATTTTGTGTATTCGACGGCATTTTAACGTCCAAAAACAATATTTTTTGTAGTGTAAATTTCCCTTGTAATTAATTAAACCAAAAAATAAAATTAAAATTTATTGTCAAATCAGCTAATTAAAATTATAAAGATCAAATAACACAAATCAAAATATAGAGATTATGACATAATTTTTTTTTTCTTCTTTGAATGGCAAAAAGAATATATTTTATAAATAAATATAAACATTACAAAAATGAAATGAAATCAGCAATATGCATCAATTGGTGAGCCAGATAGCTTCAACCCTATGCAACACACATAAACATTTTAGTTGGCAAAAACCGAATGAATAATAACACAACTCCCATACAGACTAAATCTACAATCTAAAACTCTACCTGTATTAGATTCCCAAAAAATGCTTCACTTGAGAGCCTGGTCTTCATTTCCTCCATCTTTTCACTTTCTAGTTTTGTATAAAAATTAGTTGTAATTAATCTTATTTAAAAGATTTAGAGATTAGAAATAAAAAAGAAGAACGAAGAGAAAAGATTTTGCGCTTGTAAGTTGCAGACTGTGAGTCATAAATTTCATATCTCAAATTCAACCCAAGAATTCACTAACAAAAAAAACACTTGGCGACTAAATTTTTAGTCGCCAAAGGTCCTATTTTTAGTCGCCAAATTCAAAATTCA